>ML814756.1:40897-92692 GCA_009831015.1 Picea engelmannii | reverse complement strand
AGATAATGAAAATTTCATACCACTATATATCCATGGACATGATAGGTTGGCTCATGATGAGACCTCCTATCCTTCAATCTACCTTTCAGGAATTTCTTTGTTATATTATGGGTCCCCTTTTATTCAAAGATAAGTGTTTTATTGCTTTCTTCGGTGATCCCTGGGCGAAGCATCTGGAAGGTTCATACATGGATTTTATCTTTTACCCAACACCAACCCGTCTGGGCATTTATCCCCTTCTTCCCATAGAATGAGGGACAACCCCTTCTTGGGTCAATACACCCTAAAATTCCAAGAGATCAGGAAATAGAGGGGAATAATGATGGAAAATGGTAAGTATGGTTGAGAGCAATACGATGGTTAATTAAGGGATTTCCCAGTAGAAAACCCATTCCCAAAGAAGACCACTTAATAGGGAATAATGTCAACCACCAAGGTGAAGCAAGGAAAAAGGCATAATTTCCAAGTACATATCATGAAATCTAGAGCAATCTAAGATACAACATAATCAAATGGATTAGGTATTTAAATGATGCTCACCATAATACTGACTTGTACCTCATGGATCAAGGCCCACTGCCTTCCGAAATCCAACTGGTGTGGTGGATTCCATTTGTAAACCTATGACCATCTGTGGTGGTGAGTGGGTTTTCCATATTTGCAAAGTGTATTGTTGGTCATGTAGTCTCTCAGCACTGCATATATGCAACCCGAGGGCCTTGAGACATCATCTCCTTAGTTATCCACAAAATGGAGATAATTGATTCTTCGAGTGTGTTTCCATTTGTTGTGGCCACAACATCCCTCATTTTATTTTTCTTTTATAAGTAAAAATAAAGGCCCCCCCTACCAAAATTTTTACCTCTGATGCTTAATCTACTACTACAGTGAGCCTACTATATATTCCTTGAATACCTAGGGGGTTAGGGGTTTGGATATTTAATGATTTATTATATTTGATGAGGTTTCCATTTCTAAATAGATACTTATTGATTGTACAATATTTGTGTTGTTCTTTAGTAGATCTTTGTTTTCTAATGCTCCTTGTATCGTTTGGCATGCTCTTTGTAAATAGTCTTTTGAAAATATTTTACCCATTAATCATGTTTATCGATTATTCTGATTTAATGTTTGATTGATATTTAACTCCTATTTTTCTATGATAACTTCATGATTTATAATGTACCTTGATTTGAAGTGATGTTCATGAAGGCATGAATTTTCTCAAAGCATGTTTAAGAGTTGCCAAAGTTGAGTCAAAATGAGAATATATCAATACATGGTATGGGTGAGGAAAGACAATTGAAGGTTGGTCTTGTAGTGTGACCATGATATCAAGGTATATTAACTTCAATTTTGAGTGGCCTGGGATGACCTTTATACTGCATCATTTCCCCTTGTTTAACAAACCTTGGTAGCATTCCATTGAGACTCTTAGAATTGTTTATGATATCAATAGACCTTTTGAATTTAAGGTTTTATCATGTTGTCATTCCTTTGGTTTTGATTCCATGAGTATATGGTGTAGACATTTTAAATATTGTTCTGATGAAACTATCTCATTTCAATCTAATCATCTTCGTGTACATGCTCATGATTTCACTCTAATTTCATCCTTCTGCTCATTTCTCATTTTGCAAGAAATTTGGCAAGATTTCATCTCAATGGGTTAAATGTTATTTCATTGAATGGTTTTAATGGATTTGAATCTATTGTTGATCCTATTTGATTGCAAGTTTAATTCTCTCTCTCTCTCGCCTTGAAGGGATTTTCTTTTGAGGGATTGTTGATTTCTTTTGCATTGGCTTAAACTGTCTTCTCACTACATTACTGAGAAATGAATGGTTGATTTTAATAAAGACCATACATTAATGTCACATCTTCTTTCTTGCACAATGCATTCATGGTATTCACACTTATGTCTATGTAGGGTACGCATCACTCGAGAAGGTGGTTTCTTATCTCCATGTTTTCCTCTAATTTCCTTTTACTTAATGCTCCTAACATTTATATAATGATAATGCAGACTTGTGAATAAACAGAGCACTAGAACTAAAATCCACAGATTCAGAAGAATAAACTATGAATTGCACTGAAGCTTCATTACCCTATGTTCATAGCATTGTTTAAGAGCTCGAGGCAATGAATTCCAGAGTACATTATAAGCAATTGTTAATATCAGTCCTACATGGAAATGGTTTGAATTTAAATGTTTGATAACTGAACCACTTCCATCTCTCATGCCTCGATTTACAGTATCATCATATCATTAAGGAATGGTTATTTTGGATAGGAGATACATACTTGGTTTTATGCCTATGCATATATTTATTTAAATATGCTCTTCGAAATCTATTGTTATAGTTTACTTTGAATATATAGAGTTAATATTAATATTGGGTTTAATGTTTCCAGGAGAAAAGTATGTCAATTCTTAGGGGGAAGAAGAGAAAGAAAACATAGGAAAGAAACCTCGAGTCTTATGCATGTTGTAGCCTTTGAAGTACTTTACAAATCATGGAAACCTCAAGATTTCCTTGGGAAGCCCCAATTTATTTATCTTCCCGCTTATTTGAAATGCACAACTATGAGGAACCCTTAATTTCATTCATCTTGATCCAAACTCATCCTTCATTTTAAGCATCCTTTACTCTAGCATTCAGAATCTGGACATTTGGAGTTTTCATCATACAAGTTTTTTTCTCTCCAACCTGGATGACGGGTGAAGAATCATGGCATCCATCGATGGAACTTTAACCTCACATTACCAATTCAGTGCATGCAAATTGTCTTACTCGGAATCTTGATTTTTCATTCGTAATTGCGATTCGGAATTTGGTATCATTTAGCCTTTCCATCATTGAAATTTCAATATCTGAATCTGGGATTTTGATTTAAATGTCACATTAATTTAATCTGGACATATGGAATTCTCATAATATGTCTTTTTCAGATTTCTCGGATTTTCAGGTGTGGAACTTTGATCTGCGGTCGGAACCTTGATTCATATTTGGAACTTGATACACAATTAGATCCTTGATTTATATTTGGAACCTTGATCTATATTTGCAACTTATCCTCATCTATCATTACTCACTCAAATTTGTTTTTGTATATATTGGTTTATACATTTATTTATTTACCCAGATTTGCATTTTATTTTTACCTTTTTTTTTAATTTTTATTTCGGGATATTTTAATTGTATCTTTGCATTTTTTTTTCATTATTTTAGTTTTATTTCATTCCAAATATAAACATGATTTTAAATTTCCCACTTCCCATGTATATTTTATTTTTATTTTATTCCATCGGATTTATTCATATTGGGTAATTTACTTCAGGAATTTACCATCAGGGATTGAATTTTACCTACCATGAATTTTTCCCTAAATTTGAATATATATTATCTTTATTATTTTATTATATGAGATTTTGTTTTTATTATTTTATTTTCCATGGGTTTTTTTTTTTAATTTCAACCATATTTTATTTTATTTTATTTTATTTTATTTTATTCCTATTTTTATTCATGGTAAATTTCCCATCGACCATCGAACATCGAACGTATCTTAGGACAAACATTACACACTTTATGGAAAATTTTCAATTTGAACAGACATTCTTCATCGGAATTTTAACATTTTGAGAAATCACCTTTGGGAGTTTCACTTCAGGACATTTCCCTGAACCCGACCATCGCAACCTAACATTGGATGCTCACCTTTCTAGGATTTTAATTCGGTTAATCTTCCCAAAGCACCTTTGAACACACTCTTCTTGCAAGCCTATCAGACTCTCTTCTTCGAAATCCCCCCATCAAGTTCGCCTCATTTCACATACATGAAAATTCCCAAATTCACATCAATTACTATGAATTATCGTCTTGAATTACCATCAATTATCATCCCCAAATTTACGTCTCGAATTACCTTCCCAAATGGATTTTAGGCATTTTTTTGGGTTATCGATTTTGGATTTTCACCATGACTTAACTTTTGAAATTTCTCGACCATTAGAGCTTGACCATCGGGTTTATTGTCTCAGGATTTTCAATATTTCTTTATTTTTTATTTTTTCGGACATGAATTGCATGATGTACAAGTTTATTATTTTATTATTTTAATGTGGTTTTTCTATTTATTTTATTTTCCATTTCTCTTCGGATTTTGGGTCAAAACATTAATGTGGGTTCAATGTTCCATACCTCTCTTAACTCCACATGAAAACTACATTGGGAGGGAAAAACATTATAAATCCATTGCAATCCTTTCCCACAATGTATGTGGGATAAAACAATTAACATTAAGATCAACGGTCAATATTTACCCTAAGATGAAATCAACGATTGTTGAGTGCACGCTTCTGGGATCCATATCTTGAGTTTTAGGTGGACAAATTGGGTATAAGATGGCTCATTGGAAACCTGGAGGAGTGAGGAACATGATGAAATAAAAAAAATTCCCAAATTGACAATATAAATCACTGAAAGTTTTTGAAAAAAAGAGGAGGCATGGTTTTTCTTGGATATTGGTCACAATTTTTCTGCAGCCCATAACTCACGTTTTCGACGGCCAAATGGGGAAAAAAAGAGCTCATTGGAAAGCTCGAGACTTGAGGAATAATATGAAATATTTTTTAATTCTTAATTTACCTTAATAAATTCTCATATTTTAATTAATTTATACAGTTGTCAATGTCTCATCTTTTTCTCAAATATAAGTGAATTTATATATTTTCATTCGTGCTTTTACAGGAAAGAGAGGAGGTGAAGAGCCCAAATGAAGACATGGATGCCAGGAAAATTAATATTCGAGGAGAGGAATTGATGTAACTGTATGAGAAAGATAAGACATGAAGAATATAGATGAGGAACGATCCCAAGGGAAATGATGAAAAAATATTATAAATACAATTTCACCCCCAGTTAGATGGGAGGGGGTTGAATAACACAGAACTGAGTCTTGTATATTTTTGTCAAGATTGAGGATGGATTCAAAGATCTTGGATTTTTTTGTACCTTTATGTGAGGAAATTTTTCTAAATATTAAATATAGGGGGAAGTTAATTCATGGTCTATTCATGCAATTGTGCACGATTGTTGATTGATTGTTTTCTACATCAATTTGTCATTTATGTCAATTGGTTCTATAGGAAATAAATTATTATGAATGGATTATGAACTCGATTGTAGGGACATATTTAATGTATCTATATGCATATGTGTATGTCAGTATGGTTTCTTATTAAGAAACGTGAATTCTTTCTATCTACATAAGTAAAACTATATGCCTGCAATTGATTTTTGTTATTGTTACATTGGGAGTACTAGTTAGAAGTTAGAATATGGTTGCATTTACATATTATATTAGGATTTCATTTAGGATTTAGATTATATTAAATTAGCAAGTCTATATTCATAGATAAATCCATTTAGTTAGCAGGAAACATGACCACATACTAGTGGATATTTCCATACCAAATGAGTGCAGGTCTGATTGGGACCTTCCATCTAGAAATCCTCACTAATGTTGGCATGGGTAATTTGTATCGCTTCCATGTGACCTTAACCCTTCACTAAAATGAGGGAAATTCTTAGGTGGCAATGACAATTACTTCCATATGTTACACTTATTAAGCATCTTGTGAAGGATTTGCACAAGTGATAGATTGGGTGATAACATGTTGGCATCATTGTGGGGGAGAATTGAGTCATTCTTATTGAAGATATGAAGTCTATGATTCAACACTTTCTTATTAAGCTTACATCAAAGCATTACTTAGATAGCTTTCCTGGTGACTCCATTCAGGAAAGAATACATTTTCCTTATACACATCTTGATGGTCCTTGTCTAACAAGATCATCTAGAAACTCCACCAAACCCAAGTGTTCAAAAAACTAATCAAGAGATTAATAGGAGGTTTGCTAATACTGCCAAGGTTTATAAGAGAAGGACTCCTCATAATTCTCTTATAGTGAAATATTTATTTGGAGGAAGACTTCCTTTATATTCAATGTCTCAATTACCATGGGTTACCAATGCCTTCAAACCTTTAGATATGTCTACAATCCAAGGATACCCTCATGTTATGCCTCAAAAGTTTGATAAGTGGTTGCCTAAGCTTCCTAGAAACAATGTCATCATTGTTGAAGAGCATGTAGATTCCTTTTATATGTTCTTTCAAAATCACCCTCTTAATAATGATGATGAAGATGTGGCTATGAAACTTTATGTGGCTTCTTTGGTTGAAGATGCTAAGAAATGGTATAATAACCTTCCTAAAAAAGGTATCAATACTTGGGATGCCTTTCATGATTCTTTTATGAATATATGGGGAACGAAGATGGATCATAGGTTGTTATTAGTACAATGTAATGAAATGAAGAAGAAGGAAAACGAGTCAGTAAAAGAATTTGGCACAAGATTTGAGAGTTTACTTATTCAAATTCTTGAAGAAATTATTCCAAGGGATGGATCCATCCTTATTCAATACACAAATTCCTTTGAGGGGTAATTTGGATTCATGCTCAGGAATAAGTCCCCTAAGACCCTTGTAGAAGCACAAGAGAAAGTTGCTAAGATTGAAGAAAATATCCTAGCTTCTAAGGTAGAACCTTTTCATGGCCCTTGTGCTAAGGTTGAGACCAAGCATATAAATTTTCATAATGTTGAACCTGCTCAAGATTCTATGACACTTTTGGTCCAAATACTTGAGAAAATAGTAATTGACTTCTCACAAGCTCAAAGTCTCATGATGAACAAAATAACTAATCTAGAGAGAGCTCAACAACAAAACGTTCCTCCCATACCTCCATATAGAAACCATCGACAAAAAATAGGCAATACATGATGTAAACCTAGGCCCCCTAATGATAAAAGAGTTCCTAATAACCTATCACCTACTAATTTGATTAATCAAGAAGATGGACCTTCTTGTTTACCTTATGGTGATCTTGATTGGGAGCATGAATTCCCTAGTCTTCATAATAATAATGGTAATGATGAGGACCCTAATAATTGTGAATACATTAAATTTATTGATACATTAGATCTTTTTTACACCATATCATCCAACAATAGTACAATGTTTCCTTGGAACAACTTGAGTGAAGCAAATAAGAAGATGCTAGGAAATCTAGGTTAGAAGTCCTAAGTATAATGGATGAGGAATCTAGGGAGAAGCTTAGGAAGAAAGAGTATTTGACTTACTCTAGAAGGAATAAGGAACTTGAGACCTCTCCTAGTGATCCTAAACCCCCTCATACAAGACCCTCTTTTCCATTCAACACTAATCCTACTCCTCAACCAACCTTTCCTAAGAACAATGATATAGATTTGAATATTGATATGGATAGTATCTTGGAAAAAGGTTAATGTACATGTCCTTATTATTGAGATAATGAAGATTCCTTATGTAATAGATAAGGTGAAGAATTTCTTAAGTATCCAATATGATTCTAAGGATCCTCCTATATTGTAAAATCCATGTGTTATGACCCAAGCAAGGGGTAGCATGCACCTTTTTTCATCACTTTGATAGTAAATGATTTATTACTTCGTAATTGTATGCTTTATTTTGGGTCAACTTCTACCAATGTGATGAATTTAAAGGTAATGAATAAATTAGTCTTGAATATCAAAATATCTTATAGGAATGTGTGCATAATTGATGCCAAAGCTATCAAATTTTATGGTTTGATCAAATACCTTAAGGTGCACCTTGCTACTTATCATGAGGTTTCTCTTTCAATGGATGTTATAGTTATTGATGTGCCTAATGCTTGGGAAATATTATTGTCTAGAAAGTGGGCTACAACTTTGGGTGGTAGTATTCAGATGGACTTATCCTATGCAACCATCCCAATTGGAGATGGGAGATATGTTACCCTATATAACTACCCCATTATTAAAAACCATGTGGAAGATACTAGAAATAGAGATGATTGGAGTGAGAATGGATTTGAAGGAAATGAAATATGTGATTAACCTTATGATACTTGTGAAGAATTAATAGATTCTTGTATTGACCATGATCCTTCTCAAGACTTTACCATCATTCATTTTTCTCAAGATTATAATATTGATAATGTTGGTGATATGGTATTCCAAAAAGGGAGGACTATAGATAGCAACTTATGAAGTACAAAGACACTTCTCTTACAATATTGAACCAAGGTAATAAAGGAAACTTGCATTTGAGTGAATATGATCAAACGAACATTGCCTTGATTAAGTCACATCCTCCTACTTTGGATCAAGGAGAGGATACTCAAGAAGATAAGAGAACGGTTGATCTTAAAGTAAGGAAGGAAGATTTTGAACAAGGAAGACTAATACTTATGTCAAACAAGAGAAAGGGTAATCAAAAAATGCACAAGGAGTTTGAGTGTTTGTAGTATGGCCCTTACAAGACTGAGAAGAAGACTGAAGTTGGTTTATTTTACTTGTCTATGACCGAGGGAAGGATACTACCATTACCCATTAGTAGATCCCTTCTCAATCCCTATTATGTGAAGGAACTTGACTTCGTAGGTTCATAATGGAGTATTTTAGTATTAGGTCATGTTGTGTGCTTGCATTTGATTGCATATTTTCCTTTGTTGATGTTACTTATTGATTATTTCATGCATCCATGTTAGCTTAGAATATATATGTTATAAAAAAATGATATATTGATGAAAATTAAAAGATGCGTTTCAACAATTTATGTTTCAATTTCCATATATTAGGGTGAATAACATCCCTCTTCCTTTTAGTATTGATGGTTTTGTGTTATAATGTAGAAGAAATTTATTCTTTAAACTGATGTGGGTTTCAGGTCTTGGAGTACCAGAGATGTTGAGGTTCTCATGCACTCCATGGTGAGCACATGTCCCCATGTTAGAGCCAGATGTTACCCCCTCTTTCCTAG
Source organism: Picea engelmannii (assembly GCA_009831015.1). Taxonomy (NCBI): domain Eukaryota; kingdom Viridiplantae; phylum Streptophyta; class Pinopsida; order Pinales; family Pinaceae; genus Picea; species Picea engelmannii. Next base: position 83,781 of record ML814756.1, on the reverse strand, counting down.
GGGTAACTAGAGGAGATCATGTCTCATGGTCCATAATTAAGACAATGATCCCAGAGATAATCATCAACATTCTCCATAGAAAAAAACCCTTGGATCTCTCCCCCCTCATCATTTCTCAACTCAGCTCATTCACTTGATCAACATGGCTCATATGATGATGGTGGTGTAGCACACATGAGGTACACTAGTCATTGTTTCATATAAAGTGTTAAATTTAATGCATTAGGCATTTAGGTGAGGATCATGGGTTGAAGTCAGATAATGGATCACGATTGTTTGGAAGTTTTTCATTTTTCCTTGTTTCACCTTGGTGGTCATCATATGTGTCCTAGTCCAATGGTTTTACTCTTCAGGAACATGGGTACTACTAGGAGGCCTTGATAGGGGTAATGTACCACTCCCTTCCATACTTAACACATTCCATCTATTTTCCTTCATTTGCCCCATATTTTGGAAATGGTTGTTATGTGTATGCAAAAAAGTCTTGTACCTTCATCCTCCTATGAGAAGAAGGGATAGAATGTCGAGGTTGATGCAGCTGGTAAAAATAATGAAAAAAAGAAAATGATATAAAATAAAGAAGAAATAATGGGATGGAAAATGACCAAATCAAAAGACAAAGGTTAGCTTGATATTTACCCCCTCACTATGAGGCAATCACCCCTAGCTGTAATGTAATGAATTCATATCAATTAAAAGGACTCAATCCTAGTAAGAAAAATAATAAATTCATGAACCTAAAAAGGGGACTTGCAAAGATATAAAAGAACATAAAAATGCAAGAAGGGTTTTGGAATACACACATTGTTTAGGAAAGGGTAACTCAAGCACCAAGCGCTCCATCTACAAAGGCGCTCATGGAGAAAAACCCACACGTGTCCTTGCATGTCAATGGCACCATGACCATGAATTATACCCCATGCCACCCCATTCACTTATACTTACACTTTGAAGGGTTTCTTGGGAACTACTCCTCTAGTTGGTATTGGCACACCTAATAAGATCTTGTGATGGCCCTCCCATACCTAAACTTGACAAATTTCATAAACTCATGAGCTAGTGTGAAGTTTGAAGAATAACAAAAATTTCTTAAGTGGATTTAGTATCAGGTAGTGGCCTACTTTGTATTATTCTAATGACTATTGTATCTTGCAATGTTTGATTTACTTGATTTTGTGGAACTTGTTTGATCATGATGCACCCTTGATATGGTCATTTGGAATATGTTTTCATGATGATGCCTAGGATGTTGTGCAATATACAGAGGATGTTGGGCCCTTGATGTGGAGAGTTGGGTATTTTGATGATTTTTCCTACCTTGGGACACCTTCCCACACTTCCTAGAGCTTGGATGTTGGATAGATAATCTTGGATGTTGCAGATATGGGTTGATGGGATACTCAAGGGATAGGAATCCCCCCACCATGGAAATTGTTCCCTTTAATTATTGTTCACATGAGAATTGGTGACAATAGTACAACTCTTTGGAGAGGTAATTGAGCTAATTCCCCCGTGACATCACACCCTATCCCTTGGGCAGTGCACATGTTGATGATGATGTCATGCATTATAATGATTTGATGCATGCTTGGGTTGACCTAGCATTGGTGATGATGAGTTGGCACTTTTGGAAGAGCACATGTGACGCTTGGACAAGGAGACATGACCTTACATGATGCTCTACACCTTTTTATGAGAGATGTGGCCTTTGGAGGCATTTTTTCTCCTTGGAGGATGACATCACCTCTCTTAGAGAGACTCACACCCACACGTGTGACCTTTTGAGGAGACAACTTGGTGTTTTAGCATTATATTTTCATGTTTGAGGCTATTTTTAGGGTTTTACTAGACCTAACCACCTTGTATCATGGAATAATTACATTTCAGGGGATTCTCTATAGGTAAATCATTATGGTTTCCTCATATAAAAGCTAGTTTTTCCCTTATTTGTAAATCATATCTCAGACTTGCGGGGAATCACTTCTCCTATATTCTATAATTATTTTTCATCATGAATCACTTATGCACACCTCTTAGAGAGTGATATTATGGATGTTTCTTTATTTTTATGGATGATTCATTTTCTAAGGTTTCCTCATTCTCGATGACTTGGTTAGTAAGTTTTCTTTCCAAGTATTGATGGTTTTTTCTTGGTGTTTCAAGTAAATTCTTTATCAAATTGGTGCTTGTTGGCACAGGGGCAGACCCAGGGTTCAACACACCAACAACGCACCAACAAAACCCTAGCTATTGTCCCTTTTGGAAACACCTGCGAAGTAGATGAAGTCTCACTCGAGGTAGAGGCAGGGGTGGTTGCGAGACTCAGGTGTCTGCAACCTTAGCTGGGACACAGATCTGTGATTATGATACTTAATAGAGCACTTAGCATCGCCAGTTCCTCAATATGTAATCAATATCTACTTCATTGATGAAACAGAGCTTTGTAGTATTCACACTAATCTAATGTAATTAAGCACTTAGCACAAATAGATGGATCAGATCTAGCAGAAGCAAGCACTAAGCACATTCATAGAAGTCATATCTAACATTCATAACACAAAGAATAAGAAAATATATCTATATATCTCAAAGCACTTAGAAAGAGAAGTTATAAACACATCAAGACAAGCACAAAGAGGAACAACACAGTATTTATGTGTTTCACCCCCACCCTGGGGCTATGTCCACCAACTCTTCTTCTTTATTGTCTTCATTCAATAGGTTATATGCACAGAGCCTCCGAACACATCTCTGCATAGGATAGAATTTCTGCGTAGCTCACTAGATCCTTCTTCCTTGCATTACAACACAAAGCCTTCCACCATATGTTACAACCACTTGCACTTAGTTGTGTAAGTCTCTTACAGTCACGCACAAATCACTTACAGACTTTAATTGCACTTAGCATACATTCACATAACATAGATGCACTGCCACTTCTATCTAGCCTAAGCATCTATTTATATATTACAAAATAGGCCTAAAAATGGGTAAACCCATGGGTCGACATCCCAATCTCGTTACATAATCCCAAAAACCCAAAAAGGGTTCGAGATCCCGTGATCTCTGCTTCGTCTTGCGCTCCTTTTTCGACAGGCTGTCAAAGTCCAAAATAGGTCAACATGACCAAGAATATATCAAATCTTGGTCAAGGGCCAACAGGCCCCCAACACTCACATGTGATTCATCCCAAGTCACTCTGGTCTGACTAGTGTTGCCTCAAATGCCTTGAGCTTGGCTCGAGCTGCTTCAACCTGTTGTTGTGTTATGGCCTCTTGCTCGGTGAACTCCTGGATTACTACGTCGTTCACTGGACCTTCTAGGCATTGTTCTACTACATTAACAACCTACTCTAGCTCTTCTCCTCAGCTCTCGACCTATGTGAACAATTGATAGGCCTTATCTTGCACAGGTTGGAGTCGTTGAGTTACTTCCATAACTTTTCTTGGATCGCATGGATCTGTTGCTAGACAGTGCACTTCTCTTGAGATCTCTTCATTATGTCTACTGTTGATATGGCCTTCATCTGTGCCTGTAGTGTGTTTGTGTGCTTCTTCACTTCCTTGAGCTGTGACTCCAGTACCTACAATTTTGAATGTTGATACTGAGAGGGGGGTGAATCAGTATCAGGTACAATTTAAGACCTTTTTCAACTTATACTTAAACCATTAAACTATATCCAATGAACAATGAACAATAGTATAAGAGTTAAACCAATACACCACAATACACCATGCACAATATATCAGAAATAATCAATAGTCATTTGTTCAAGGGAAGTATTGACTTCCAAAGTAGCTACAACTTCCAAATGTGAAGGGAGGGATAAACCTCTAAGAGGAATATACAATCCTCCAATATCAAGAGAGAGTTGAACTCTCCATCCTTTCCCCTTCCTTCCACCTAAGAATATATGAGAGATAATAAAACTTTACATTAAATCATCACCATCAACCAATCATCACATAGAACCTGATAATGCTTCCTGAGACTTCTTCAATTTATGCAATTCTTCAATTCTTGGAGTACTCTGATCCTATAGATAATATTACTCAATGTATTCTCTGAAACTCCTCCAATTTTCACTCCTTGAATCCTCCCCAAAAAGAGGTTATAGAAAGAATGGTAGACTTTATTCAATTATAGTCTATTCAGGAGAGTGAACTTGCACAGAATGCCCCGCGCTCAATAATTAACATCCGATATTGAAACTCTCACACAAGAAACTAAATTTTGTACTCTTTCCAATGAAATTTTTCCCACTTCATTTGGATTCTCGATGAATAATTTATGATTGTTTTACCCGGAACACCTGTTTATTGACTAGCTTCAGGACTGGTCACAAACCCTTTCTTCCACAGAGTGTATCTCCATAATTATAGTGAATCAAGAGATGAAATTTTTACCAGAGGTACCTTTATATGTCTTCTCAATGCCATAGCGATTTCATCATCTGAATCATTCTATAAAAAAAAGTGAGAGAAAAAAATAACATACCTTAGAACACATCACCAAAAGACTTCATCCTCCCTTGAAATCCGGCCTTCTTTTCTTCTTATTTCCTATGAAATTCGACTTGTATCAAAATGAATGTATAATGATGTTTATTTATACCATTTATGTCACTTTCTTTTAACATTATGGATGACCTAACACTTTCTTATTTTGTAATTCTTTTCTTTAATTATCTTCAGGGCCTGCATGTACTTCCTTCTTCAATTCACTTTGTCATATTCAAAAATTCATTTCTCCTCAACCATGAGGATCCACGTGACGTGCCACATACCACCGGAAACAACATGATGTATACTATCCATTCATGGGTGTTGTATATGCATTTGAATTTTCCTTCATGTCCAAATACCTTTATCAATCTTGCGGTCCAAAACCCATGACCAGGGTTGACATCAATGACAACAACCAATATTCTAACACCGGATTCTCAACGAGCTTCTCATATGTTTGGGCACTGTGGTTACTCAGCTGCTTGCACTCCCCACAAGAGCCTTCAGTCTCTCAACTATGATCCTGGAATTTGCTTCCCTTTGGTCTCTTACATCTTGAGGGGTCTTGGGTACTGCGTGTAGCTCCAAATTTTCTATGCATTGTTGTAGTTGTTGGATCACTTCTTCAAGTTGCACTACTTGTTGTGTAATTCTCTCTTCTTCCTTTACTTCTACGACTTTCACAGAGCGAAGCACTTTGTTAACCATTTTTTTTACTTCGAGTTTCTATGTGAGCAACTGTTCCTTTTCTTTCAATAGTTGGGCTTTTTCTTCATCGAACTTTTCCTAGAGAGAAAGCTTCTCCCATTTTGCATTATTGTGTTGCTCTACAAGGACTCCTTGTACTTGTGTCAAAGCCTGGGTGGCTTGTGTTGTTTCTTCTTGAGCTTGTCGAAGGCAAGCTTCAACTGTATTAGCTATTCGGTGGAGTTGAGCTGGCTCATCTCCCAGTTCTGGTGTTCCTAATGGCAGAGGAGAATTGGAGACTGCATAGCTGGACTATAGTGCTTGATGTACTCCTTGGAGCTCAATCTCGATTCTATCGTCAATTGCTTCCTGCTTAGCCTCTTGTTTCTCTGATATCTCCAGCGAAGCATCATTCAGGGTCGCTATAATGAAATCAAAGTCATCTGAGGTGAGGATAGTATTCATTTTGGTCATAGAATATTTCTACTTCTTCTGGGAAGAAGGATTTGAGGGGGAAACCTTCCTTTTATTCGAGGGGTCCTCCTCATCTCTAGGTGGTGTAACCTCACCTTTCTTCTGTTCAATTTCTGTGTCATCTATCTCTCTGCCATCACCTCCTTGCTCTGGTGAGATGGAAGCAGTCTTCTCAGATGCACTGTCTAAATCCTGAACCTCTTCAATTTTCTTCGTCCTGCTAGGTTCGGGTGTATCCTACGCAGTTTATGGACTATCTATATTGGATATCTCCATAGGGTTTGCTGGAATGAGGAGTTCCACCAACCAGTCCTTGGTGATATCCTCCAAGTCCTCCTCTATTAGATTATAGTAAGATTGAAGTTGTTGCTTGTTCTCATCAGCACATGCTGTGATATAAATGAAATGGTGATCCACATTGAATTTCATCAAAGGTTGGAACCTGTGTAAATTATTCAGAGTTATGCAAGGCACAGACTGTATGGATACCTTCAATTGGTTGTAGTATGCATGAAATACAACATTGGACTGCCACTATTTATTCATGTCCCTTGAATACCATAGTGTGTTGAACTTCGTAGCCAATGGTTCAAAGGACTCGATGTCCGGGAAGGTCGTACCTTCCGGCATCTCTTAGGCAATGAAAGCAATCAGGATCAATAGCCAGCTAAAGTGAAATTCGTACCCTTGATCTTGGGCTTCTATGTAGTCAAGTTCTAATTGGTTCACTGAGTACTTCGCTTAATTCATTCGTAGGCCCTCCGCACACTTCCCTGTGAGGTCGACTACAAAACTAGTGACTTGGGTGGTCGGTTCTTTTGTACTAAATTTCCTGTGATCAATTGACAGGCGAGGTGCACTGTGCCACTCTAGATAGAAGCTACCTTGTAGCCTTGCCATCCCTTCTCGACATCGTTGTAGGTGTCTTTGATCCTTTGAGCTAGAGAACGATCCATTGTTTTTCTAGGATAGAAATCATGTGGGTCAGGGCCTTGCATACTTATCCCTGTGATTCAATTTATCAACATCGGATCCACTATTATGCGACGGTTTAACCATAGATAACCTCCATGGTAATAAGACAGCAGCAATTTGACACATGCATTCACCTCTTGGTGTCGTCGAAAGTGTGGAATCTTCATAACGTTCAACAGGGTGGACTGCGCGAGGTTATGGGTCCATGACTGAGGGATGATCTTTGAATTATTTCCCTTTGTTCTAGTCAGGTACTTATGCAGGGTGAGAATGTTGTAGACCTTCCTGTCGTCGAGGTTGAAGTCACTAAACTTCAACACTGCAATCTTTTCTTTGTCTGCATGAACTGTGCATATCCCTTTCGGGAGGTACGTAGTGACCAAGGTGTACTCAAAGTCTTTGGGCACACTGTCTCAATTTATTGCATTGCTCAGAGGTGGTAGATAGGTGGGTAATATGCTTGAAATAAACTTAGCATTCGCAAGATCATCCCTGTGCTTAGTTCACTTCTCATCTGATGGTTGGGATGGTCTGGCTCGAGCAGTTAACAGAGAGGCTAGAATTCCTCTGGTGGATGATGCTTGTACACCTATGGATAATCCTCTCTTCGACATTACTCTTTCAGTCATCAGGTCAAGGATTACTTATGTCACTGATTCTTCGACTACGTTGAGTTCCTTGGACATATCCTCTCGGGATTAATTATATCATGATCAATTTAACTTAGACATTGTAGTAGAATAAACAGCAAGAGCACAATGATCATTGTATACAAGTCACTTAGTCTCCGGGCTCAAACTCTTGGTTAGAAAAAGTGTTCTCGGTGCATGGTGCGATGGGATAAATACGTAATTCGGTAACAGGTCTCTTGCAATGGATATTTAGCCTCATTAACTTTGTTCGTTCCGTTATGGCACAGTCCAACGGTCTGGTGTCGAGCCTTAAATTCCTTTCTACCCGTTCGGGGCGAAACTCAAATGATTATAAGTTCCCCAATGGCTATATTGCTTCACTATGGCGGAGTGCCATGTGTCACTGTTTTGATATCCTGACGAAGTTCCAATTTTGCAAATTTCCCTCCTACAAAGTTCCCCCTGCAACTTTCCGTAAATTTTCAATCTTATCCCTCTTCTTACTTAACTTCCTATCCTTCTTTCTAGTGAGCTTCATCTTGGTATGTCTTTTTCCGTTCTGATTCTTATCTTCGTTTGACATAGTCACTGTGCGTTGTTGAGATTCTTTCCTAGGATTTAGGGGTAGTACCTCTTATTTATCTGGGGTAGGTACTTCATTCTTCTATGAGTCCTCTAATGTTCTTGCAGCTTCGACATCTAGGCCTCTAGTGTTAAATAGCTTCGATTTGTTCTCCTGTTCTTCAATCAAGTCTGTGATCCTTCTAGTCTTGAAATCTTTTAATTCTTATTTCTTCTACTCCAAAAAAATTTCTTCTTCTTTTCATCTGGCTTGATCTCTATCAATCCAAGGTTTTCCTAGTAACATGGTAAACGGGGTGTTGTCTTCAATAAATTTAATAATCTCAAAATATTCTTCTATCAAAGTTTCATTTTCACTCATAGGTATCTGAGCGAGCCTTCCACATAGGTTTATCAACTTTCCTCTGAATAACCCTACTCCTCCTAATGAAGGAATCATAGCATGCCTCCCTATAGCTTCCCAAGTTCTCTCTGTCATGATATTCACATGTGTCTCTTCATCCAGAACACAGTCAATGTCGAAGTCTCTTATTCTTGCTTCAAGGCATTATTTTTCTTTGAAGATCTCTAATAAGTTGACATGTCGATGGTCATTCAGGGTTTCCTTCATCTGTAGAAATACTTTCTCTAATTTTTTCAAGGATTCTGCTATAGTCTCTGGATCTGACTTAGGATTTTCCTGATTCAGATTCATTCTTTCAACTTTAGTAATCATTCTAGGGAAATCCAACACTTCATGGTCCATATCTTTGCAACAAAGACATCTAGGTCCTCTTCTAGGGAATTCCTTAGCAAGATGTCATGATCTTTTGCAGCTGTAACAGAGGCTTAAACCTCTCTTTATTTTAAATGATCCCCAGCTTCTCATGTATTGCACACTAGGACCATAGGAGCTAACCTGCAACAATTTCTTTCTAAGATTTTGCATCCATTTGTTAGTCCAAACATTCTTTCTATGAATAGGTATAACATATCTTTCACTATTCTTTCCAAATCTATTAATATCAAATCTTCCTTCATCTATCAATACCCTAGTTTTCAAACTAGAACAAACTTTATTAAACATGCCTAGATCCAAACTCTAGAAATAAAAATCTCCACTTATCTTACTTCTACAAAGCACAAAGCTTCCAGATCTAAAACTTTTCACTATTATTACCTTTATCATAGCACAAAGCTTGCATATCTTACCTATTTTAATTAGAAATTCTCACTTTTACCTTTATTAGAGAACAAAGCTTTCAGATCTTGCTTCTGTCCTTCAGATCTGACTTCTTTTCTTCATATTAGACTTCTTTATTTTATCACAGAGCTTTATAAATCAAGTAGAATACTGCGCACTAGAGAGATAGATCTATGCACAGATATTTCACAACTTCAGGATGAATCTTTGCACAAATCTTCTTCTTTCTCGGTTCCCAGCAATCACAGTTTCGATCCCGGCAACAGAACCATTTGTTGGCACAGGGAAAGACCTAGGGTTCAACGCTACAACAGTGCACCAACAAAACCCCAACTATCGGCCCTTTTGGCAACACCTGCGAAGCAGATGAAGTATCACCTAAGGTAGAGGTAGGGGTGGTTGTGAGACTGAGGTGTCTGCAACCTTAGCTGGGACACAGATCTGTGATTATGATACTTAATAGAGAACTTAGAATCATTAGTTCCTCAATATGAAATCAATATCTACTTCCCTGATGAAACAAAGTTTCGCAGCATTCACACTAATCTAATGTAATTACGCACTTATCACAAATAGATGGATCAGATCTAGCAGAAGCAAGCACTAAGCACATTCATAGAAGTCAAATCTAACATTCATAGCAAAAAGAATCTGCACATAGCCTCTGAACCCTTCTCCGCATAGGACAAAATATTTGCACAGCTCGCTAGATCCTTCTTCCTTGTGTTATAGCACAAAGCCTTCCACTGTCTGTTACAACCACTTGCACTTAGCTCTACAAGTCTCTTACAGTCACGCACAAAGCACTTACAGACTCTAATTGCACTTAGAATACATTCACATCACATAGATGCACCACCACTTCTATATAGCCTAAGCTTCTATTTATATATTACAAAATAGGCCTAAACATGGGTAAACCCATGGGCCGACATCCCAACCCCGTTACATAATCCAAAAAAACCAAAAAGGGGTTGAGATCCTGTGATCTCCACTTTGTTTTACGCTCCTCCTTTGACAGGCTGTCGAAGTCCAAAATAGGTCAACATGACCAAGAATCTCCCAAAGCTTGGTCAAGGGCCAACAATGATAATTTGCATGGTATCTTATTCTCCTTCATTAAATTGTGTTTTGGAACCCTAGGAAGGCTTGCAATTGAGGTCCCTTCCCTTGTTTTCATTCATTTTAAACTTGTCGAAGCATATAAGGTTGATTTTTGGGTTTGTGATTGTACTCCCCTATAGCTAACCTTATTAATTAAATTCAGATCTTGTGATTGTACTCCTATAGGGTTTTGTCACCTTAATCCTTTGTTAGAATCATTAGAAGACATAGGACAACATCTAGGGTTTGTGATTGTACTCCCCTATCTTGTTTTCCTAGAGGATTTAGACATAGGGTTTGTGATTGTACTCCCCTATCTTGTTTTCCTAGAGGATTTAGACCTAGGGTTTGTGATTGTACTCCCCTAGGTTTTTATCCTTGATTTGTGTTGCTTTTATCCTCCCTTGAGGCTTCATTTGTTGAATCCATATGCCCAAGGAACCAATACAACACTAGTCTTTCTCTTTTGTAAGTGACTCTCTCTCTCTCTCTCTGCATTGGATATTTAATTTTAGATCATTTTATCCTAACGTATAGGATTTGTTTGCATTCTTATCCTTATATCATCTCTAACATCACTTATTTCTACATTTTTGATAATATTCAACCATTAGGGCTTGGTATCTTGCACCCATTTAACACAGTTTAATTCTATTTGTTTTCAGTAATCATTATTTATTGTTTAGCTTCTCTTTTAGCTTGCATGTAGCATATTTTAATTGGTATCTTAGCTAATTTTGGGATTGTTTTATTTGTTTTTGTAGAATTTTTATTGTTGAAGTAAATCATATCATATTACAAGTTTTGTTACAAACTTTTATTTTTCTTTGATAGCTAGTGTTTTGGGGCATTTACTTTACTTATTGATTTGTTTAGATAGTTTTTTGGTCTTAGAAACACCCCTCACACACTTCACATTAATGTTTCCTTGTCTTAACCACCTTGAAACTCAACCTAGCTAGTGATACAATCAAGTAACCAATATTAAGGGGTTATAGACTTGCCTAGACTTTCTATAGGATCCTTTGAGGTTACTAGGGAAGCCTCACTTGTTTTGGACCTTAATCCTTCACTAACATTAGGGAAGTAACTACTTAGGTGAAAATGGAAATCACTTCTATATGTTACACTTATCAAACATATTCTAAAGGCTTTGCACAAGTGATAGATTGGGTGACAAAGTTAATATCATAAATGGTTTTGTCTTGAGGTCTTGTGGGTCATATTTAGCATGTGGTTGTTATCAATGTAATGTCTACAATATTATCTTATTGCAATGGAATATCTCTATGTTGTGACTTCATTTCACAAAAATAATCTTGCTTTAGTATTGTGTGTGTGTGTGTGTGTGTGTGTGTGTGTGTGTGTGTGTGTGTGTGTGTGTGTGTGTTGTCAATAATACCACATGCATAGCAATTGTGAGTCAAAAAGGTCATTTATAAGGCATTATCTGCACCAAAAAACCTTGCTAACTTGGAAGCTAGATTTGGGTGCAACTCCCTAGGTTGATGTGATATTTTCCTCCCTCATTTTTGTACTAACATCGCTAAAAATTTGGGGGTCATGCATTTTAGGTAATCTTTGTCTTGTGGATGTTATGTATGTGATGTCTACAATACTATATTATTGTTGTGGCACATTTTTATGTTCGGATTTTGTTCCATACTAATACTCTTCTTTTAATTTTGTGTGTGTGTGTTTTGTTAATAATATCATATGTATAACACTTGTGAGATAAATTTGGTTATAAGGAATTACCAATTCCTAAATCTTTATCAATATGGGAGTTGGAATCTAGGTATAAGTCCATGGGTTGTTGCAATAGCGTTCTTCCTCACTTTGATTCTAACATCGCCAGTGATTTTAGTGTCATGCCTTGTGGGGCATATTTTTCTTGTTGTTGTTATCTATTTGATACGGTGGAGAATTCAATGGAACCATATATACCTTGCATATGGGTTCTAGACCTCTCAAGTTATGCAATGAAGAACAAGGAATGTAAACAAAAAAAAATTGTTACAAGAACATATTTACCTACTTAACAATAACCCTTCAAAGTTCTCAATTTTCTAGAGGTCACATATAGTCGCTACTTTTATCCTCATTTCAAAAAGTGGTGTTATTCATAGCACTATTTTTATTAGACTTAAAGTTACCACTTTTTGCAACGATGGTCTTAACAACCTCTAATTGTTGCCAACAAAAATATTAAAATCAACCCTCGATTGAAAAGTGGCAATAAAAATAGTACCCTTTTCTTTCAAGGTCAAAATTACAATTTGGTTGCAACCATGGTCTGAAAAACCAATACTAATGTCAACAAAAACCTTAAAATCAACCCCTAAATTGAAAAGTGGCACCCACAAAAACACCCTCTCCCCTTTTTGGGGGGCTCAAGTTGCAACTTGTTTGAAACCATGACCTTGCCAAACGATTCCCCTACAACCAAAATTTTAAAATCAACCCCCAAATTGAAAATACGTTCTATCAGTTTCACCTTGCCTTTTTCAGTCTTAAAAGAAAATATTTTTTAAACCATAACCTAAAATCCCAATGTTGTTGCAAAAAAAAAAAAAAAACGGGTGGGGAAAAATGTTATTTTTTTAATAACAAAATTATGTATATTAAAAAAATACGCTTGAAATTAAAAAACACACCATATATATATGTTAGATGGGAAAAATCCCTCCCCTGCCCTCTTTATTTTTCTAAAATAGAAAACCCCCAAAATAATTAGAAAAAAGAACTAGATACAAAAGAAATTATATATATATATATATATATATATATATATACACAATTTAAAAATTACCAAAAAAAATCATTTTTAAATTTTTTTTTATAAGATTTTTAGTTTTTTATTTTAATTTTGTTTTTTTATAGTTTCTTATAGAATCTCTTTAATGTTGTTTTTTTATAATAATTATTTTTTAGATTTTGTTATTAATCAAAATTAAGAGGGGTGGGGGAGGCTTTTTTTTCTTTATTCCCATATATATATATATATATATATATATATATATATATATATATAGAGAGAGAGAGAGAGAGAGAGAGAGAGAGAGAGAGAGAGAGAGTATTTTTAAATGTATTTAAAAAGAAAATTATTAAAAAAACATTCCCCCCCCCCCTGTTTTTATTTTTTCTATTATGTACAAAATGAGAAGTTACAACAAAATATGGGGAGGTATGTCGTCATGGAAACCGGACCCTCTACCCGATGACAATCAACAGAATTCTCAAAACATAAAATAACCAGTTTCGTGAATCTTTTAATTTGTTCAATAACTAAGATCAAACCCAAAACCAAACTAACAGAGTTATTGCTAGCACTGTGTCCTATGTTTATACCCTTGCCCATATATTTAGAAAAATAAGACAAAAACAAAAACATGTTAAAAATTTCATCTGTCTACTGGTGTATGGACCCAACTCTGTGGAATTGTCCTTGGTACCCGATGTGTTGGTCAATCCTCCATCCTTCATCAGTTCAAACCGGGATTTCCTGTAGGGGACACTTTGAAACGAATCCTGAACTCAGACTGACAGAGAAGCTCAAATGTGCCTTCAAATATTTGTATAACATGTAGAATGACCCTTTTCTCCTCCATCTTCTTTTCCATAACTTGCCCTATTGGAATAGTGTTCAATACTAAGAGGGGGGAAATGAATCAGTATTGTTGTTTTTTATTTTTAACAGTCACTTTAAAACATTAATTTCATCAATACAAAACAATTGATCAACTATGAAGTACAGGACACGGAGTTTTATTTTCAAAAAAAAAATATTCTTTTAACTGAAAATACAATGTTTATATATTAATTACAAGATGAAACTTGTGAGGGACACCAATCCCTTTTGAGCACCAACTCAAGGAGACACCAATCCCTTGTTTTCAAGCACCAACTTGTCGCAGCTACAACTCCATGTTTCTCCAAGAACCAACTTTAAAGGAAGCTACAACTCCATATTTCTCCAAGAACCAACTTGAAAGGAAGAAACAACTTCCTATTGTTCAAGCTTTAGCCTATAGAGGATTGGAATCCTCCCTCGCTTCTCCCTTCCACCGTCACTTCATGTGAATGTTTCAAGTTCTTCCTTGGACTCTATATGTATTTTGATATTCTAAATTAGACCATAGAGACACTCTCCTTTCACCATATCTTTTTTTTAGATAGTCTTCCAACATGTATGAAATTGAACCATTGTGTCTGATCCAAAATGGATCCAGGAACCAAAATGGGTCTAGGAAGGCCTAAAAATAAAAGTGCTCATAATCACTTCAAAACAGGTGTGTCTGTAGGTCTCGTTGTTATGAACCCAATGCAAATTGAGTGGGCTCAAACATATGTCGTATGAGCAAGATATCGCATTTTGTTCATTTTTCTAAACAAAGAAAAAGTCAAATTAGTCAAAGTCAATGCTGATGTCAGCAGGTACGACAAGTGACATCAGCATGACATCATCATGTTGATATGGTATCATTCAGAGATGACAAGTGGTAAGTGACATGGCCGTAAGGATGTACACATGGCGTGTGACCATACACTATGGCCTAACATGTGGCAGGTTAGTAGGCGGTACAGACTGACACATGTCAGATAGGTGGCAACTAACCGTACAATTCATACAGTCATGTGGCAGTGATTTGGAATGATGACATGGGTAGGTGTTGATGCGGGAGAATCACATTTTGACATGTGCCATTTCTAGTTGGCAAATGGCATGGTGCCACATGGCCCAGTCTTGGGCTTCCACGTGGCACCCCTCTGTTGGTTGTTGTGGAAAAATATTATGGACTCCATGGGAGTTGAACTTGTGACCTCTGGTCTGGGAAGAAGAGACTTGGCAGGGCCGGGCTAGTAGCCCGCCCACTTTGATTCTTAACACATAAGGTTTAAATTATATATTTGAATGTGAATCAATGTAATTCAGGTGGAGAAAAGGGTTGGGGCCTAGCCCCAACCCTCAACGTAAACTCGCATACAACCATTACCATGTGACCCTACACTATTTATTGGTGCACGTGGATTATGGGGATAGTGCCTGGATGGTTGAGCTAGCCCATCAACCAAGGTGCATGACCAATGCTAGAAACTAGGGGCCTAACAACCATTACGAGCGCGTGGAGGTATAGGCCATGGCCACATGGGCCAAGCCACATGACCAGGGGCCAACACATAGCACTTGGCAACATGGAGGGTGTGCATGTGACCAGGAGCCTGCAGATCGGGGGATGCACCCTATTTTTTCCCATTTGTGGGTTTTAAACCATATAATAAAGATTTTAATTGATTTTTTAGCCAGTTTTGAGAGATTTTTGCCATTATTGGAGGATCTGGAGCTCTTTTTGAGGCTAGATATTGGGGGGAAGTTGGGAGTTTGTTGCCAAATTCAAGCCTATATAAACCATAGGTTCTTGGAAGCCTTAATAAAGGTTTGGAAGAGGAGAAATGTTGAAGAATTGTAAAGCCAAAGCCATTTTTATACAGGGAAGACATTGAGGAGAGCAACTTTGTGGGCCATTTCTGGGAGCTTCATTCATCCGTTTTCAATGCCTCCATTGGTTGTTGGTTTGTTTTTATGGTTTTTTTATTCTTTATGCTTAATTTAAGATCTTCATTTATTATTATGGCTTCCATGTTATATCATCGATTTCTTCCTCTTTCTTCTATTCCTAAATGGTTAATGAAATCATTCTTTAAAACTTAACCATAGTATTTAAAAGATCATTTTGGATCAAGTGGTATCAGAGCTATTTGACGGTTGGTTTTTTATTTTGCATGATTACCAGGGAAAATATTAATCGTGGTGAAGGTGATCTTGTTGAAGAGAATCCCAATATTGGATCGAGAAAGAGAACTTCTCAAAGTGAGAAGATGGCATTAATGTTAGACATTCCATTACATATCCAAGAAACTCTTATGAAGTATATAGGAGGTTTACCTGCACATATTCGTAACATTGTATTTATGTTTGGACCTACTAATCTTGATGAGGTTTATGTTCAAGCAACGTACATTGAGGCAGGGAAAATAGGAGTTGGTGTAT
Source organism: Picea engelmannii (assembly GCA_009831015.1). Lineage (NCBI taxonomy): Eukaryota > Viridiplantae > Streptophyta > Pinopsida > Pinales > Pinaceae > Picea > Picea engelmannii. Next base: position 67,587 of record ML814756.1, on the reverse strand, counting down.
CGGGGGAATCGTCTTCAAGAAAAGAGGACAAAAGGAAGTGGAATGGCAAGAAATCAAATCCAGTGGCAAGAAAGGAAGAGAATCTCTCTTGCAAACATTGCAAGAAAGAAGGGCATGATGATGGAATTACTGGAAATTGCATCCTAAGAAGAGACCGAAGTGATTCAAAGAGAGGAAAGGGAGGAAAACAGTTGCAGCAGCAGCATGACCAACAAACTTGGGATCAGATTTGGGTGATAAATCTAAAATCACAGCGGTTGGTTTGGCAAGTAAAATTGGTGATGGAATTGATTCTAGAAGTAAATTGTTTCACATAAGGTTTGTAATGAGTCATACTAAGGTCGACACATTGATATATAGTGGATCTCAATCTAACTTGATTTCATAGGAAATGGTTAAACAATTGGGATTAAACACTCAGATGCATCATAAACCTTACTCACTTAAATGGATAAACAACAATCATAAATTGCACATAACAAAGAAATGCACATTAAAGTTTGCAATTTCATCTAATTTTGTGGATGAGGTAACTTGTGATGTGGTGCCACTCAATGAATGGGGAATGGTCTTAGGTAGTCCTTATTTGTATGATCGCAAAGAAATCTTCTACAGGGAACATAATCAATATCACTTAATCAAAGCAGGCAAGGAATATGTTGTACATGCTCATCACTTGAAAGAAAATCAATCTCTTCGCACAATGGAACAATTAAGGAAGGCATCTCATGCAAGAAACACACCTATAATTGTACCAAATCAAGTAATTGATATTAAGCAATAGCATGAGATGATTGTAGAATGGAAGTTCAATCATACTTTGCTTCAAGATAAGCTAATGTCGTGCAATTATTACAAACATATTAGCTCATTTGCAGACACATTTTTTATGTTATCATTAGTAATGTTGTCAACATGGGTTATAGTGGCTTCAGTAAGATGTGACATAGTACAAGTGGCTAACAATATGTTGTTAGTTATCATGGTTGGTTTACAGTTGATCTTGATGAGACAGGTGCACATGACAGAGTTTAAAGATAGAGAACAAGTGAGGTGGCATATCCCACACTTGATGACTAGTTAGTATCCTTTTGGAGGACCAAAAGGTCTTTGTGGGGAGGCATGATCCAAAATGGATCTAGGAACCAAAATGGGTCTGGGAAGGCCTAAAAATCAAATTGGTTAGAATCGCTTCAAAACGGGCCCAAAATGGATCTAGGAACCAAAATGGGTCCAGGAAGGCCTAAAAATAAAATTGGCCAGAGTCTCTTCAAAACGGACTTGTGCATAAGACTCGTCATTACGAACCCAATGAAACTTGAATGGGCTCAAATGAATGTCATATGAGAAAGATATCGCATTCTGTTTGTTTTTCCAAACAGGCAAAAATCATAACTAGTCAAAGTCGACGATGATGTCAGTAGCTACGACAGGTGATGTTAGCATGACATCATCATGCTGACATGGCATCATTTGGAGGTGACACATGGCAGGTGACATGGACGTATGAATGGACACGTGGAAGGTGATCGTACAGTACGGTCTGACATGTGGCAGGTGATTGGGTGATATGGATTGACACATGTCAGATAGGTGGTATCTGACCGTATAGGTCGTACGATGACATGGTAGTGATTTGGAATGCTAACATGGGAAGGTGTTGACATGGATGAATCACATTTCGACACGTGTCATTTCTGGTTGGCAGATGGCATGGTGCCACGTGGCCTAGTCTTGGGCTGCCAAGTGGCACCCCTCCGTTGGTTGTGGTGGAAAAATATTATGGACTCCATGGGAGTGGAACCCATGACCTCCGGTCCGGGTAGAAGAGACTTGACAGGGTCGGTCTACCAGCCTACCCACTTTGATTCTTATTACATAAGGTTTAAATTATATATTTGAATGTGAATCAATGTTATTTGGGCAGAGAAAAGAGTTACGGCCTAGCCCCAGCCCCCAACGCAAAATCGCATATGACCATTACCATGTGACCCCACACTATTTATTGGCATGCACGGATTGTGGGTTTAGCGCCCAGTCGGTTGGGCTTGCCCATCGACTAAGGCACATGACCAATGCTAGAAACCAGGGGCCTAACAACTATTACAAGCACGTGGAGGTATAGTCCATGGCAACAAGGGCCAAGCCACATGACCAGGGGCCAGCAGTTAAGGGGCTAGCACATAGAGCTTAGCCACATGGAGGGCGCGCATGTGAATAGGAGCCTGAGCATCAGGGGTTTCACCCTCTTTTTTCCCATTTGTGGGTTTTAAACCATACAATAAAGATTTTAATTGATTTTTCAGCCAGTTTTGAGATATTTTGGCCATTATTTGAAGATCTGGAGCTCTTTTTGAGGCCATATCTTGGGGGGAAGTTGGGAGTTTGTTGCCAAATTCAAGACTATATAAACCAAAGGTTCTTGGTAGCCTTAAGAGAGGTTCAAAAAAGGATAAATGATGAAGAATTGTAAATCCAAATCCATTTTTATGTAGGGAAGCCATTGAGGAGAGCAACTTTGTGGGCCATTTCTGGGAGCTTTGTTCATACGTTTTGAGATATAGAAGAACACAAACAAATCATTTTGTAATACATTTGGCACTTTTCTGATGTACTTTTTAATCTTTGAAGAGAAATAAGAAAGCCTCACCCACTGAGACAAAGGCCCAGAGACGTAGGTGATATTTCTGAACTTCGTTAACAACTTTGTTGTTATGGTTTGTTGATTCTTTGTGCTTAATTTAAGATATGAATTTCTTATTATGGATTCCATGTTATATCATTGATTTCTTCCTCTTTCTTCGATTCCTAAATGGTTAATGAACTCACGCTTTACAACTTAACCATAGTCTTTAAAAGATCTTTTCAGATCAAGTGGTATCGGATCTAGTTGATGGTTGGTTTTTGAGTTTGCATGATTACCAGGGAAAAGTTGAATCATGGTGAAGGAGAGATTGTTGAAGAGAATCCTGAGATTGGATCTAGAAAGAGAACTTCTCAAAGTGAGAAGATGGCATTAATGTTAGACATTCCATTACATACCCAAGAAATTCTTATGAAGTATATAGGAGGTTTACCTGCACATATTCGTAACACTATATTTATGTTTGGACCTACTAATATTGATGAGGTTTCTATTCAAGAAATGTACATTGAGGTAGGGAAAACAGGAGTTGGTGTATCATGGGAATCATCTTCAAGAAAAGAGGACAAAAGAAAGTGGAATGGAAAGAAATAAAATCTAGTGGCAAGAAAGGAAGAGAAGCTCTCTTGCAAACATTGCAACAAAGAAGGGCATGATGACGACAATTGTTGGAAATTGAATCCTGAGAAAAGAGTTAAGTGGTTCAAGGAGAGGAAAAGGAGGAAAACAGATGCAGTAACATCACGACCAACAGACTTGGGATCAGATTCAGGTGATGAATCTAAAATCACAGCGGTTGGTTTGGCAGGTAAAATTGGTGATGGAATTGATTCTAGAAGTAAAATGTTTCACATAAGGGTCGTAATGAGGCATACTAAGGTCGACACATTGATAGATAGTGGATCTCAATCTAACTTGATTTCAGAGGAAGTGGTTAACCAATTGGGATTAAACACTCAGATGCATCATAAACATTACTCACTTAAATGGATAAGAAACAATCATAAATTGCACATAACAAAGCAATGCACATTAAAGTTTGCAATTTCATCTAAGTTTGTGGATGAGGTAACTTGTGATGTGGTGCCACTCAATGAATGTGGAATGGTATTAGGCAGTCCTTATTTGTATGATCACAAAGAAATATTCTACAGGGAACAAAATCAATATCACTTAATCAAATCAGATAAGGAATATCTTGTACATGCTCATCACTTAAAAGCAAATCAATAGCTTCAAACAATGGAACAATTAAGGAAGGCAGTTCATGCAATAAACACACCTATAATTGTCTCAAATCAAGTAATTAATCTTAAGAAAGGACATGAGATGATTTTAGAATGGAATTTCAATCATACTTTGCTTCAAGATAAGCTAATGTCGTGCAAGTATTACAAACATATTAGCTCATTTGCAGTCATATTTTTGACGTTATCATTAGTAATGTTGTCAACATGGATGATACTGGCTTCAGTAAGATGTGACAGAGTACAAGTGGCTAACAATTTGTTACCAGTTATCATGGTTGTTTTATAGTTGATCTTGATGATATAGGTGCACAGGACAAAGTTTAAAGATAGAGAACAAGTGGGGTGGCCTATCCCACACTTGATGACTAGTTAGTATCCTTTTAGAGGACCAAAAGGTCTCAGTGGGGAGGCGTGATCCAAAATGGATCCCGGAACCAAAATGGGTCCAGGAAGGCCTAAACATCAAAGTGCTCAAAATCGCTTCAAAATGGACGTGTGCATAGGCCTCATCATTACGAACCCAATGCAACTTGAACAGGTGCCTCAAACGGACGTCGTATGAGAAAGATATCATGTTCTGTTTATTTTTCCAAACAGGCAAAAATTCAAACTGGTCAAAGTCAACATTGACATCAGCAAGTATGATAGGTGACATCATCATGCTGACGTGGTGTCATTCAGAGGTGAAATGTGACAAGTGACATGATCATACGGATGGAAATGTTGTAGGTGATCATACAGTACAGCCTAACACATGGAAGGTGACTAGGTAGTATAGACTGACACATGTTAGACAGGTGGCATTTGACCGTATAGGTCGTACGGTGATGTGGAAGTGAGTTGGCATGGTGACATGGGCAGGTGTTGACATGCGAAAATCACATTTTGACATGTGCAATTTTTGGTTGGCGAATGGCATGGTGACACGTGGCCCAATCTTGGGCTTCCACGTGGCAACCCTCAAAATATTATGGACTCCAAGGGAGTCGAACCCGTAACCTCTGGTCTAGGTGCAAGAGACTTGGCAGGGTCAGGCTACCAGCCTGCCCACTTTGATTCTTAATACATAAGGTTTAAATTATATATTTGAATGTGAATCAATGCAATTCAGGTAGAGAAAAGGGTTGGGGCCTAGCCCCAGCCCCCGACGCAAACTCGCATACGACCGTTACCATGTGACCCTACACTATTTATTGGCATGCGTAGATTGTGGGGTTAGCGCCCAGTCAGTCAGGTTAGCCCTATGACCAAGGCACGTGACCAGTGCTACAAACCAGGGGCCTAGCAACCATTATGAGTGCGTGGAGGTATAGGCCATGGCCACATGGGCCAAGCCACATGACCAGGGGCCAGCAGTTAAGGGGCCAACACATCACGCTTGGCCACATGGAGGGCATGCATGTGACCAGGAGCCCGAGGATCGGAGGTTGTGCCCTATTTTTTCCCATTTGTGGGTTTTAAACCATATAATAAATATTTTAATTGATTTTTCAGCCAGTTTTGAGAGATTTTGGCCATTATTGGAGGGTCTGGAGCTCTGTTTGAGGTGAGATCTTGGGGGGAAGTTGGGAGTTTGTTGAAAAATTCAAGCCTATATAAACTATAGTTTCTTGGAAGCCTTAAGAGAGGTTCATAAGAGGATAAATGTTGAAGAATTGTAAATCCAAAGCAATTTTTATGCAGGGAAGCCAATGAGGAGAGAAAATTTGTGGGCCATTTCTGGGAGCTTCGTTCATCCGTTTTGAGTGTCGTCGGTTGTGTTGGGTTATTGAGATATAGATGAACATATCCATATCATTTTGTAATCAATTTGAAACATTTATGATTTTGAAGCTTTGAAGAGAAATAAGAAAGCCTCACCCACTGAGACAAAGGCTCAGAGACATAAGCGATATTGCCAAACTTCGTTAACAACTTTGTTGTTATGGTTTACTGATTATTTGTGCTTAATTTAAGATATGAATTTCTTATTATGGCTGCCATGTTATATCATTGATTTCTTCCTCTTTCTTCAATTCCTAAATGGTTAATGAACTCATGCTTTAAAACTTAACCATAGTCTTTAAAAGATCTTTTCAGATCAAGTGGTATCGGAGCTAGTTGACGGTTGGTTTTTGAGTTTGCATGATTACCAGGGAAAATATTAATCATGGTGAAGGAGAGCTTGTCGAAGAGAATCCTGAGATTGGATCTAGAAAGAGAACTTCTCAAAGTGAGAAGATGGCATTAATGTTAGACATTCCATTACATACCCAAGAAACTCTTATGAAGTATATAGGAGGTTTACCTACACATATCTGTAACATTGTATTTATGTTTGGACCTACTAATATTGATGAGTTTTATGTTCAAACAACATACATTGAGGCAGGGAAAACAGGAGTTGGTGTATCAGGTGAATCATCTTCAATAAAAGAAGACAAAAGGAAGTGGAATGGTAAGAAATCAAATCAAGTGGCAAGAAAGGAAGAGAAGATATCTTGCAAACATTGCAGGAAAGAAGGGCATGATGATGACCATTACTGGAAATTGCATCCCAAGAAGAGACCAAAGTGGTTCAAAGAGAGGAAAGGGAAGCAAACAGTTGCAGTAGAATCACGACCAATGGACTTGGGATCAGATTCGAGTGATCAATCTAAAATCATAGCAGTTGGTTTGGCAGGTAAAATTGGTGGTGGAATTGATTCTAGAAGTAATTTTTTCACATAAGGGTCATAATGAGGCATACTAAGGTCTACACATTGATATATAGTTGCTCTCAATCTAACTTGATTTCAGAGGAAGTGGTTAAACAATTTGGATTAAACACTCATATGCATCATAAACCTTACTCACTTAAATGGATAAGAAACAATCATAAATTTCACATAACAAAGCAATGCACATTAAAGTTTGCAATTTCATCTAAGTTTGTGGATGAGGTAACTTGTGATGTGGTGCCACTCAATGAGTTTGGAATGGTCTTAGGCCATCCTTATTTTTATGATCGCAAAGCAATATTCTACAGGGAACAGAATCAATATCACTTAATCAAAGCAGGCAACGAATATGTTGTATATGCTCATCACTTAAAAGAAGATCAATCTCTTCAAACAATGGAACAATTAAGGAAGGCATATCATGCAAGAAAAACACCTATAATTGTCCCAAATCAAGTAATTTATCTTAAGAAAGAACATGAGATGATTGTAGAATGGAAGTTCAATCATACTTTGCTTCAAGATAAGATAATGTCGTGATAGTATTACAAACATATTAGCTCATTTGCAGTCATATTTCTGATGTTATCATTATTAATGTTGTCAACATGGGTGATTGTGGCTTCAGTAAGATGTGACAGAGTACAAGTGGCTAATTATATGCTATCAGTTATCATTGTTTTTTTACAGATGATCTTGATGAGACAGGTGCGCAGGACAGAGTTTAAAGAAAGAGAACAAGTGGGGTGGCATATCCCACACTTGATGACTAGTTAGTATCCTTTTGGAGGACCAAAAGGTCTTAGTGGGGAGGCATGATCCAAAATGGATCCAGGAACCAAAATGGGTCCAGGAAGGCCTAAAACTAAAGTGCTCAAAATCGCTTCAAAAAATATGTGTGTGTAGGCCTCGTCGTTATGAACCCAACGCAACTTAAATGGGCTCAAACGAACGTCTTATGAGCAATATATCGTGTTCTCTTCATTTTTCCAAAAAGGCAAAAAGTCAAATTAGTCAAATTCAAGGTTGACATCAACAAGTACGAAATGTGATGTCAGCATGACATCATGATGATGTCATCATGATGACATTCCATCATTCAGAGGTGACACATGGAAGGTGATGTGGTCATACATATGGACACGTGGTAGGTGATTGTACAGTATGGCTTGAAACATGGCAGGTGACTGGGTGGTACATATTGACACATATCAGACAGGTGGAAATTGATCGTACAGGATGTACGGTGACGTTGCAGTGAGTTGGCATGCTAACATGGGCAGGTGTTGACATGGGAGAATCAAATTTCAACACATGTCATTTCTGGTTGGTGAATGGCATGGTGCCACATGGCCCATCCTTGGGATGCCATGTGGCAACCCTCTCTTGGTTGTTGTTGCAAAATATTATGGTCTCTAGGGGAGTCGAACCCGTGACCTCCGGTCTAGGTGGAAGAGACTTGGCAGGGTCAGGCTACCAGCCCACACACTTTGATTCTTAATACATAAGGTTTAAATTATATATTTGAATGTGAATCAATGTAATTTGGGTAGAGAAAAGGGTTGATGCCTAGCCCTATCCCCCGACGCAAACTCGCATACGATTGTTACCATCTGACCCTACACTATTTATTGGCAGGTGCGGATTGTGCGGTTAGCGCCTGGTTGGTCAGGCTGGCCCACCAACCAAGGTGTGTGACCAGTGCTAGAAACTAGGGGCCTAACAACCATTATGAGCATGTGGAGGTATAGTCCATGGCCACATGGGCCAAGCCACATGACCAGGGGCCAACAGTTAAGGGGCCAGGGCATAGCATTTGGCCACATGGAGGGAGCACATGTGACCAGGAGCCCAAGGATCGGGGGATGCACCCTATTTTTTCCCATTTGTGGATTTTAAACCATATAATAAAGATTTTAATTGATTTTTCAGCCAGTTTTGAGATATTTTGGCCATTATTGGAGGATCTGGAGCTCTTTTTGAGGCCAGATCTTGAGGGGAAGTTGGGAGTTTGTTTCCAACTTCAATACTATATAAACCAGAGGTTTTTGGAAGCCTTAAGAGAGGTTCAGAAGAGGATAAATTCTAAATAATTGCAAATCCAAAGCCATTTTTATGCGGGGAAGCCATTGAGGAGAGCAAATTTGCGGGCCATTTTTGGGAGATTTGTTCATCTGTTTTCAGTGTCATCAGTTGTGTTGGGTTCTTGAGATCTAGAATAACACAGCCAGATCAATTTTTAATCCATTTTCACTTTGATGGTGTACTTTTGATGCTTTGAAGAGAAATAAGAAAGCCTCACCCACTAAGACAAAGGCTCGGAGACATAGGCGATATTGATGAACTCCGTTAACAACTTTTCTGGTATGGTTTGTTGATTCTTTGTGCTTAATTTCATATCTGAATTTATTATTATGGATTCCATGTTATATCATTGATTTCTTCCTCTTTCTTCAATTCCTAAATGGTTAATGAACTCATGCTTTAAAACTTAACCATAGTCTTTAAAAGATCTTTTCGGATCAGTGTCCTTTTAATGAACCATTACACCTTTTCATTTATTTAACAATAATGTTGATATTTTGTTATTGAAATTTTGGTTTAACTTAAAAGACTTCAAATCCCTTGTAATTTGTTAAGCATTTATCCCTTCACTTGCCAAAAACCTTATAGTTGCAACGAAATGCCTGGGTTCTTTGATTGGAGAGGTTATATATTTCAACATTTTGGATAGAACTTCTAACTGATATAAGCTCCATTGTTAACATCTAAAACTTCCTTATCTTCCATTGGCCCATGATTTCCTAGATATATTGTCCATCATCATTATGTTCGGTCATCACAATTTTTTTAATCAAATATGTAGAGTAGTACCCATCACGAATTTTTCTATCATGCTAACAATTACACCAATTGTAGGAAAATCAAATATTCTTTTGGTTCTATATTTGGAAATGGTTCCCAATTTTTCACAAGGTCAAACTTGGTCATGCCAATATCATTGTTGATTATAATCTCTCTAGTCGACGGTGGACGAATAATATACATGTGTATTTGAATTATATTTTCTCATCCAAGTCTATTTTGGCTCTAGTCAATACTCAACATAATGTGAAATAACAAGGGTCGTCCAATCTTGATCAATGGTGGACTCGAAATAATATAAAATAGTTTTAATAAAAACTTTGAGTCCAAGTTTGTGTTGACTCTGGTCAACTGCCAACCAAACCTGAAATTATTGTGGACTGTCCAATCCAATTGACGGTGGACACAAAACATATAAGGGCGTATTTGAATTAACTCTATGGGTCTTTGTTTGTGTTGACTCTGGTCAACTATCAACCAAACTTGAAATGATTATGGATCATCTGATCTTCTCTCAATCAATCCTCATCATCCAATCTAACCACCACTATTTTTCTCGATTATCTCTTCCATATCCTTTCACATGCTTGCAAGGTGACTATCAGTGAAGGGATAAGCCTTAGCTCCATGGATCTACACCGCACAAATTCCATCATCTGTAATAAACTTTCCATTTGGACCTATAACAATCAAGGTTGGGACACACTTAATTTGAAAGTGGTAATGCAGTTTAGACTGAATCATATCTCCAAATGGTAGATAAATCCATGGCATTCTTGCATAATACTTTTTAAAGTATTCTACCTCGTCGGTATTGTATACTAACACAATATCAAATCCATATCCTTTATTTACGAGCTCGTCATAAATCTCAGTAATTTGTGTAGTGAACTCTCGACAAACCATTAATATTCTCACACTAAATCAGGACTTTCACTCTTTTTTTCACATATACAAACATTATATGAATTCATGTAATCAAGATCACACATGAAACTAGAGTTATAGTCCTAGGGAGAAGACAACGACTACACAATAAGATTTTGATCATGCATGGGATTATCTCAATGACAATACCACATTAGCCATTGATAATGGTGACCATATTGATCCTCTTTGCATTAGTGCCAACACCGACACCATATAATCTATTTAACATCATTTTCAACACCATACATCATGTCCAACCTGTCCCACCACCACTTTAACAATCCAATATGTTTTGATTTTAAAATATTTGGTGTCTCGCATCCTCGAATAGGAAGAATATGAGACCCGCTCCTAAGTCTCCTCCAAAATCAGGTTATCATTAGTGGCCAAACATTACGCCCACACTGCCAGTTCAACTTCATCCACTTCATGCTTCGTAGCATCTAAATAGAGCTCATGAAATATATGACCTACCTCCCAGGATTCACAAGCAGCACGGGTTGGAGCTATTGGGCTTGAGAGGTCAAATCCCTCCCAAATATCCTCATTCTCTATCTTCTCTCCCTACTCCTCTTTCGACCATCATTTTCCATACATCCCACCTTTCCCCACCCCAAGCAGCACCCAGGGTTGTTGCATGAACTTCCCACCCCACAACACCATGCCAGCCACCACCCTGGAGATAAAACACCATCGGTAGACCTGGACAAGCCCTTCTCCCAACTAACGAGAACTTATTGAGGTTCTATTTTCTTTATACATAGGACCAACTCAGAATCACTTTGACATGGTCTCTGCCACAGTCTGTAAAACTTGACCACGTAGATGAGAGGGTGACTCCCAAGTGCCTCAGCACCGATACGCATCACAACCCATCCCTCACTCTTCCACTAATACCAGTCCTTTGACCTAGACTCACCATACAAGTTCCACCTCCCAGACAAAGACTCCTGACAACATAATTCTATATTGTTACACTGATACATCATCACCAGAGATATCGAGAGACTCCTCCTCCAACTATAATTTCCTTGGATTATCATTGTAACCATGCCATTACCAATTCCACCTATCAAATTCATTCTTTACATCCTTCTTCCAATTATATCTATACATGAGTTAAATTCCTCCATCAAAGATGGTAGTGGAAAATGCAGAACCGTACTCCCCACTCATAGGGTCTCCCCTTGTCTTTGGCCTTTGCAGATCTAGTATGTACCCTCCCCTAGTTTGTGATGGTATTCTTGGCACATTGGTTGCTTCATGGGCCTATGGTTTCCTTCTACCCCAGTAGATGACACCCATCTGAGGATTCCCCCCCAACTATTTTATTCTTCTCCTCTACTTTTATTTATTTATTTCCTTTTTTTTATTTTTCTTTTCTTTTTTTTAGTACTTTTGTTTGCAACAACACTAGGCTTTTAAGATATGATTTAAAAAGTGTTTCAAATTTAAGCCCAAATTAAAGGGAAAGGTGTTACTAGTGGCACCTCTTTTCAATTTTGGGGTTGATTTTAAGATTTTTGTTGCAGGGGTACCGGTTGTTAAGGCCATGGCTTTAAAAATGTTGCGATTTTGACCCCAGAAAAAAGGGGAATGTTGTTGTTGCAGCCACTTTTCAATTTATTTATTGGTGATGATGTTTGTGGTTAAGGCCATGATTTCAAAGTTGTAATTTTGACCTATAGAAAAAGGGAATTGTTGTTGGCATTATGTTTTGATTCGAGGTTAAATTTAATGTTTTTGTTGGCAACATCGTGAGGTTTTTAAGGCCATGGTTGAAAAAGGTGGTAATTTTAACCTTGAAAACAAAAGGGTGCTACTGGTAGCACCACTTTTTGAAACAAGGGTTAATTTTGGTGTTTTTTGACCTGAAAATATGGGATTTTAGAGCTAGAGTTCTCATCTTGAGATCAAATTTCTCATCAAGTTGGTCATTGTGTTCAATATTGAATTTAAAAACATAACAAAATTCTCATAAGAGACTACTCTTTCTCATTGTCATGTATATATAAGAACACATAATCTAGAGTCTCTTAGGCTCGCAAAGTGCACTTTTCTCATTCTCACACTCAATGTCTCCTCTTGGCATTCACTTTCTTATAAAAATTAGGCATCCAACATGTTCCTCTCCCTTAGACATGGTTTTCATTTGTGAACTCTTCTCTTTGTCTTTGATATCCTCTAATTCCATAAAAAAAAAATCTCCCTTATGTTCCCCCTCCTCTTGGAATCAATTACTCACATGCCAATATCCTCTTCTTTATCTATCTAGTGAATTCACCTCCTCTTAGAAAAATATCATTCTTTAATATAGAACCTATTTTAACTTGAATTCAAATTACTTAAGACCAACTTGACCCCCATTCATGCTTCATTGTTTTATCTACCTTCATTATGACCTTTGGGATGTTAACCAACTCAGTCACTGCCTAATAATTGTTCATCTTCAATTATTCTTAGCTTGAGATGCTCACCACCTCAACAATCGTTTGTTTCTTGTTTGTATATATATGCGCCCAACTTATTTCTTGCATGCATGTTATTTTTCGCAAGCACGCGGTTCTCGCACACCAACATTCTCTTGGTGCCTCCATTGTTTTTTTGTTTCTGCACTCACTTCATTAATTGACTTATGTATTGTTTCACACTAGAATGTATATACATACTCCATTAAACTCCCATTGCAAAAATATATTTGTGCCTCTACATGTACATCATTGCTTGCATACTCCATTACAACTTTATCCTTGTGAAGTCTTTGATACTTTTTCTTAGAACCAATTGAAATGAACAAATGTTCATTTCCTAAATATGGCATGAACAACTTGGTTCATAAACAGAATATAAAAAATAAATGGGATAACATAAAAGAATCCATATGGATTAAAATATTATATTGAATAAAATATGAAAGATGATGATTTACAATGATAAGTGGCATTGGTCTTTATAGTCCTCAAGACGACCTTTCATGTAAATCCATGTTTTTATGTGGTGCACCTTTTAATAATTAATATCTTAAGTTCTTTACTTTATGTATATATATTTATGGATAAAATGTATTTTTATATGCAAAACATTTCCTTCCCCTTTAGAAATGCTTTGTCCTCAAAGCATATTAATGGAAAAACTTTATTTCTTGTTTTGACTTGTAATGGCTTTTCATGATTCTTTATTATTTGAAGTTATGATGGTTGACAATACAAGATGATATGATCTTCTAAGCATTGAGAAGAATTTTCGAATGGTGAAAGGTTCTAACCATCATAATTCAATATTCTATGAGATTGTGCATTTATAGTGTTCTTGGAAAGGACATGTTGTATTAAGATTACCAATATGTCTTTTTTCTTTGAGACCTAATTGTATTGGAATTAATATTCTTTGGAATATAGTTTGACTATTTTCTTTGTTCTAAACAATGTTGGTACACTAATTGGTTAAAGTATTGGCTCTTGTGATTAGGATGTCGATAAGGTGTCTTTGCAACCTAATCTTTCCTTCTCATACTTGTAATGTTTTTTTGATTAACTTTTGGTATTTTGTCTTCAAATACCTAAATCACATTGTTGATCACTAAATTTTTATTATCAAGTACACTTAGAAACCCATCGTTTGTACTTTGACATTTGATGACTTATTTATTTCAATGAGGCCGGTCATTATTTCTTTATCAATCAATGATTGCTTGTTGATAAGTTGTTTTTCCATATCTTTTTGCGACTTATTTTCACATTTTAATTTCTTAATCTGTGCAATCAAATTTTGGCTATGATTCTTAAGGCGAGAAATTTCTTCATCTTTATTAACAATAACCCTTTTTCAACTTGTTTCTTCATATTTTGTATTGGCATATAATTATATTTAAGGATGATATCTTTAAGGTATTATGATGAAGGAACTTTTGGGCATGACATCTTTGTAATGTCTTGTAATGTTATGTTCTTCTTCTTATAGTAGAACGCCAAAAAAATTTTCTCCATGTTTAAGATGAAGGTATCTAGTGTTTCTAGCCAAGTTGAACTAAGAATTATGTCAACCTCTTTTATAAACAGATTTGTAACATTGAATTGAGATATGTATGTATAACCATCAATTGTTACTTCTAAGTCCTTAATTTTATATTCATCACCAAAAGTTCCTTTTCTTTTGATTATACTTGGCTATGGAATTAATAACTAATATGAAAAGTTGACATCAATTTAATTTTGTTTATGATTTGCACCGATAATGAGTGAGTGAATTTTTTCTTTAGTACTCCCTTTGAAGGTTAATAATATGAATCACGAGGTTCTGAGACCTTTGTATAAAAACTTAGAATCTTTAATTACTCCTTTAATGAGTTCCCTTAAATAATGATGTTTCTTGGTATTTATATATTAAATATTATTTTTCCTTTTGTGTATTGTAACTTTGAATATGATTTAATAATCCTTTACTTTGACTAGAATTAATTCACCCAGCCGTAGTGATATCTTAATCTTGCAATAACAGCTACACCAAGATGGTTTGTTTAATTACTTTTGTTTTAATACTAAGTATGGCCTGGTGCAAAAAAAATGGCTTATTTGGTACAAACAACACAATATTTTTATTCTTTGGTACAATTGGAAAAATGATGCAGTCATTTCGAAGATAACATATAGTTCCAATACTTCCATTGACCTGATTTTATTATAGAATTATGGTTATTCTTCCGCTTGTGGTTCTTTTTATATAGAGATTCTCTTTCCCAATTTTTTCCAAAGAGTACCTTTGTCTCTTCAAATTCAAATTAGATGATGGGTTATCTTCAATTTTTGTTGTAAAATTATGAACTTTTAAATAACCAAAAAAGTAGTTGTGGTCGAAGACCAAGATTAGAGGAAGCTCAAAAAAATAAACAAGTGTGGCTAAAATTTGGGTCAAACAAGGTTTAAAAAGAGTGTGGCCAAAGGCCATGATCAAAGGTGACTCTAGTACCAAATGAAGTGAACTAATGTTTATTTCATGAATATGACATGAACAACTTGGTTCATAAACTGAATATCCACAATAAATGGGATAACATAAAATAATCCATATGGTAAAGAATTATAGAGTATAATATGGGAGATTATTATTCACAATGATAAGTGACCTTGATGTTTATAGGCCTTAATGTGACATTTCATGTAAATCCATGTCTTTATGTGATGCACATTTTAATTATTAATATCCCAGGTTCTTTATTCTAGCTATATATATTTATGAATAATATTTATTTATATGTACATAACATTCATGTACTTCCATCATTTGGATTATTCATCCACCTCACCAAATACTTCATATATTCTACATATCCTGTTTAGAATACATTTTCCTCCAATACCTTCTTAAATTATGGTTGGTTCTTCTTAAACCTCTAATCCATCCAATCTAGTACAATACTATCAATTTTTTTGGTGTTGTTGAGTCGTAGACTCCAAAATCATAAATTTCCTTCACATTAAATATTGGAGTATGTCCAACTATTTACGTAACTTCACTTCATATGCACTATCCCCAAACATCCTCTTTACTCTGCAAGGTATAATCTTCCTCATATTCAATGTTCTATCAGTTCCCTTAGGATAGTGCTCCTTACCCAAATGCACCATCACCAAATCTCCTTCTTTGATTGCTTCAAATATCCTTTTTCATTTCTATGTGCTTCTTATGCCTCATGCTAACTTCTTTTAGGTTCGTTCAAATGTCTGCATGTATCTCTTTCATTTCTCTAGTGAATGTTTTTGCATCATTACTTCTATGTGTCCATAAATCCCTTTGGACTGTTGAAGTTTGAGTAGCTTCAAAAGATATTCTTATTGTATCAGTATTGTATTAGACCAAGACAAAACATTAAAGAATAATATTATGTTATATTTGTAAATTTGACCTTATTGTGCCTTTGTAAACGTCAACCCTATTGTTCCTTGGAAAAAGTCAATTGTAAAATAGAAAGGCAAAAGTGTACAAGTCGGCCCTGACTTATTTCTAGGTGGCTCAACTTGTATTTATAAGAGGCTAGGTGCCTCTCTTGGAACACACACACAAAAATCTCTCACACACAAGTAAAAGTGCTCAAGTCTAAGGAGGAGACACAGTTATAGAGGAAGGGTGTTCTAGTGAAGGGTTTTGGTTATATGTTGGAGGACTATCTTGGTCTAGTGGTGCACTACCCCATTCTGGTTAGGGTTTCTAGTTTATCTTATGTTTGGTGAGATCTCTCTTGAGAGAGACATTTTACTTGTTGAAGAAACTATAATGAAGAAGCTTTGTTGGGTTTTCTCCCCCATGAGGGTTTCCCAAGATAAATCTTGTGTATATTGTGGATGTCTTTATTAGTGATCTGTATGCATGTAGTTAGTGTTTTAATAGCTTAAATTTAAAGAATAATGAATACACTTAAATGATTAAGAGAAATTTTAACATGGTATCAAAGAAGGGATGAAAGAATCCATTTTCACAATCTAGAAGGAACTCATTGGGGAAGTTAAGACCATAGGAAGACTCTCCTAACCATAGTGCATATTTCCTTGGGTTTATATTCTTAGTTTGATGAAGTTTTTGAAATCTACAATTGGGGTTGCAACTGCCACAAATGTCGACAATTGCAAAAAATGCTAGAAGGTGATTTCTCCCACTTTCTGGAGGATGTTATCCAAAGTAATGTTGCCAAGGAGCTCTCCTAAGGAAGGTGCACCTTTCCCTCAGAGCATAATTCCAAAATTCACATTTAAAAATTAGGGTTTCCTCATAAACCCTAACTCAAGACATCTTGGTAGCTGCAAATTGAAGTTGGAGCAGTTCATCTTGGCCTAGCACACTCTCTTGTAAGTTCAAAACCTTTTTTTGAAAATTTTTCATTTTTCTTATTGTGTTATTGTTCATGGACAATATGGCACATAGTACCAAGCTTGACGAGAATCTTGAGAGTGTTGATAACTTCTAAGCATGGAAGTATAGAGTGATGCTCATTCTAGAAGAAAAATATATAGAAGATTTTGTCAAAGAAGAAGTTCCATAACCTGATGAATATGAGGCCAAGGAAATATACAAAAAGAACGTAGTTAAGGCAAAGATAATTATTACCAATTCTATCAAGGATCATTTTTCCCTCGTGTCTCATCATTGACAACTCCCAAGAAAATATTTGATGCCTTATCCCAATTGTATGAAGGAAAGAATATCAACTGGAAGATGACCTTGAGGACACAAATCAAGAATGTAAAGATGCATAGTTCATAAACTATCCAATCCTACTTAACAAGGGTGTCTCAAATCAAATAACAGCTTGAAGCCATTGGAGACACAATCGAAGAAGTTGAATTAGTGATGAATTCCTTGGATGGTATCCCCATATCTTGGGAATGATTCATTCAGGGAATATGTTCAAGAATAAGGATAACAAGGTTTAGTAGACTATGGGAGGATTGCACTTAGGAAGAAGTTATATTGGAAGCAAGAGAAGATAAACTAGGTGATGAAGAAAATCAAGCCCTTTCATCTCATGCAAGAAAAGGAAAGAGAAAGAAGGAAGTTCACTCACACAAGAAACCTCATGGATTACAAAAGACTCAAAAGTTTAAAAAGGATTTCTCAAATTACATATGCTACATCTATCAAAAGATGGGACACATTGCAATAAATTGTCCCAACTCTAAAGTCCAAGTCAGAAAAGGAAATTATAAAAGACATCATGCTCATGCCGTAGAAGATGATGAACTTGATCAAGAGATAACCAAAGAAGAAGACTCAAGCAAAGAATATGCATTGATATCATCTCTTATAGGTACCATCACTCATGGAAGTGGCACATGTCTTATTGATAGTGTTGCTTCTAAGCACATGACAGGTTACAAGGATTCCTTCTCAAAATTAGTTCAGAAGGATTCACCTCAGAAGGTGAAGCTTGGTGGTGACTATCAGTATCCCATTAAAGCAGTAGGAGAATCATCCTACAAAATAGATTCTGGAAAACCTATGAAAATGAAAGATGGTTTATATGTACCTGGTTTGAAGAATAGTCTCCTTTCTATCTTAGCCTTGGATTATAAAGGATTCAGAGTTTCTTTTATTGATGGTGAAGCTCTCATGTGGCCAAAAAGAAAATCTATTGATGATGTTGTAGTGATTGGTTTTCAAGAAGGAGGCATATACAAGTTAAAGGGACATTAAGTTTTAGCGTTAGTACACACTAAATTTACTCCAAGTGAGTTATGGCATAGAATATTTTCTCACATACATTACAAATCCCTACCAAATGTGAGCAATATGGTGATAGGTTTTCCAGAGATCCAAGTCAATCATGAAGGCACGTGCAAGGGATGTGCACAAGGAAATCATGTGAAGAAACCATTTCTAAGAAGTGCAAATCCAAAGGATCCTTGGACATAATACATTCAGATGTGTGTGGACCGATTTCAGCCACTTCACTTAGCGGGTATGTATATTATGTTTCATTTATTGATGATTTCTCACATAAAAATTGGATTTATTTTTTGAAAGCTAAAAGTGAATTATTCCAAAAATTTAAAGAATTCAAGACACTTTTTGAAAACCTATCTAAGAAGATGATAAAGATATTAAGGTCAGATAATGGAGGAGAATTCACTTCAAATGAATTCAAGGCATTATGCAAGGAAGTTGGAATTAAGAGGAAGATATCTACTCCCTACAATCCTCATTATAATGGTGTGGAAGAAAGAAAGAATCATACAATCATGAAAGAAGTAAAGGCCATGATTCATGATCAAGACTTACCGATGAATTTGTGGGAAGAAGCATCCATAATTGCAGTATATGTGCATAACAGAAGTCCCCACCGTGTACTTGGAAACAAGACACCAGAAGATATGTTTACATATGAAAAGACAGAGGTCAGCCACCTGAGGATATTTGGTTGTCCAGTATATGTGCATGTCCCCAAGGAAAAAATATCTAAGTTAGACCCTTCAAGAAAGAAGGTTATATTTGTTGGATACAATGAGACATCGAAGGCATACAGAGTTTACATCCCTGTTCACTAGCAGATTGACATTAGAAGAGATGTAACCTTCGATGAGGATGGAGATTTCAGTAGATTGAGACAAAATCATTCATATGAGATTCATGATGAGGAACTTGAAGCTCCCAGAGTTACATATACATATACAAGCAATGATATTGTACTAGAATATCATGATATGGAAGAACCATAGAGACCTATAGATTCATTATGAGAGTTGAATACTAAGAAGAGAATCCCATCTTGGGATCGAGAAATTATTCAGAATGCAGAGAAGTATGATGCTCCAGATGGATCCTTCGGAGAAAGAAAGAGACCACGACCATAATATAGCTACGTGGCATTGTTAAGTGAAATTATTGATGTTGATCCTACCATTTATGAAGAGACTGCAGAGAATCAAGAATGGAAGGATTCCATCGCTGAAGAGTACCAGTCCATTGTAAAAAATGATGTTTGGTATGTGGTTTTGAGACCGAAAGAGAATAAGTGGTAAGTTCCAATTGTATTTACAATACAGAGCACTCAATAGATGGAAGTATCGATAAGTACAAGGCAAGATTCATGGCACGTGATTTCTCCTAGAAAGAAGGAATAGACTATGAGGAGACACTTTCTCATGTGGTGAGATACACTTTGATTAGAGCTATACTTGTGATAGTTGCAGTAATGAAGTGGAAGGTACACTAGATGGACGTGAAGAATTTTTTTATAAATAGTGTAATTGAAAAGGAAGTGTATGTCGAGTAGCCACAAGGTTTTGAGACACATGAAAATCATACACATGTGTGCAGATTGAAGAAATCCTTGTACGGATTGAATCAAGCACCTAGAGCATGGTATGGTAGAATTGATACCTTCTTGATGAGCTTTGGATTTACCAAGAGTAAAGAAGATTCCAACCTGTACTTCAAGTTTGTGTATGGTGGACTAGTGATATTAATGTTGTATGTGGATGACTTATTTCTAACAGGTGATGAGAAGCTCATCACTAATAGTAAGAGGAAGCTTTCTAAAAAGTTCGAGATGAAGGACCTAGGTATGATACATTACTTCTTAGGTCTAGAGGTATAAAAAAGACCAAGTGAGATTTTCCTTTAACCAAGGAAAATATGTTGTGGAGATCCTGAAGAGATTTGGAATGATGGATTGTAAGGCCATTCCTACATCGATGGTGACAAATATGAATTTATTGAATAATACATCTTCAGAGACAATGGATGCCACCATGTATAGATAGATGATTGGTTCATTGATGTACTTAATGAAAACGAGGCCAAATATATGTTTTGCGATGAACACATTGAGTCAGTATATGGTGGAGCCGAGAATTGCTCACTTAGTTGTAGAAAAACATGCGATGAGGTACCTAAAGGGTAGAATTGATTATGGAATCAGATATATGTCAAATTGCTAGATAAGTCTGCAAGGCTTTACTGATTCATATTGGACTGGTAATGTTGAAAACCAGAAGAGTACATTTGGATGTTGCTTCAGTATGGGATCAATTATTATCTCACGGTTCAACAAGAAGTGTACTAGTGTGGCACTCAACACAACTGAGGCATAGTATATAGTAGCATGTTTAGCTAGCAGTGAAGCAATGTGGCTTCGAAATCTACTTGTAGGATTGTTTGATATTGAGTTAGAGGTGAGTTGTATCTGATGTGACAACCAGAGTTGTGTGAGGTTGTCACAGAACCCAATTTTTCATGACAAGTCCAATCATATCGAGATCAGGTACCATTACAATAGATATATGGTACAGAAGGGAGAAATGAAGCTCCATTGTGTCTCTATAGATGAGCAGATAGAAGATGTGTTGACCAAGCCTCTGTCGAGAGTGAAGTTTGTATACTTCAAATACAAGCTTGGTGTGGTCCAGTAGTATGTCCCTAGTAAGAGTGAGTGATGAGTTACATATGTGATTTCAGAGAAGCATGTGGTAGTGGAAATGGGTATTCATTCACGGGCACGTTACCGACTATGGAACCATTCAACATGACCTTGCACAAGGTCAGCACATTCCAATCCTTTAGGGTTGGCTAGTTACCCAACTTTTCAAGCTGGTGGGACAACCTATGTGGTTGGAGGTCTTTTATATTCTTGGGCTAGATGGGTAGTGTGTGTGCACTGTTAAGGTTTAAGATATTATTCAGTTTCTTTTAAATTTACTTGATAACCATAGAATAGATAGGATCATTGAGAGAAACAAAATCACAAGATACACAACATTTATCCCGGGAAACCCTCATGGGGGAGAAAACCCAGCAAAAAATTCCTTAATATAGATAGCCAATACAATTCCAAGGCAATACGACAAAACAGTAGAGAATATCCAATATTGAACAATGCGCCTCTCTCTTCCTTCTTCTCCCAAATGCAGCTACTAAAATTGTGCACTAGATGAGCAAATGAATGAGTGAGATAATGAGGCTATGGCTTCCTTTATTTATGCAAATTGGCAGATGATGGAAAGGTGTCTCTTCACTGGGCAGGGTCAACTTGTCTTCTTAGTGGTTAAAACCACTTTAATTAGCCTTGGGGAGTACTTCTTAATTTGCACAATATATTTAGGGTTTGACCAATCCACAAAAGGGGATTTGGTCAATTACAATGCCTGACATGATTAATCCACAAAAGGATATTGATCTAATGAATAATAACTCAATAATAAATAGAATACTCTTTGCAGTTACAATATTTCAACACTCCCCCTTAACAAGAAGGGTATTCTACAACATCATCAGGAGAGAGAGAGGGGGAAACAACATCAACATCATCTGGAACACTAACTGGCATATCTATAGATCATCAGAGGTTTTTCTCATCATCAATATCATCATTCACAGCAGGGAGATGGAATGGCATCATCATCATCTGTATAAAAATGGATTAGTATAACACTAATACATCATCATCATCAATAACAACACAAGGTTGATACAACATCAACAACAACAACATCACAGCACGAAGGCTGGAGCATCATCAACATCAGCACTAGGCTGGAAATATTCATCATGAAGCTGGCATCTCAACAACATTAGCACAAAGCTGGAAATATTCAACACAAAGTTGGCATCTCAACAACATCAACACAAAGCTATAAATATTCATCACAAAGCTGGCATCACAACAAAATCAACATGAAGTTGGAAATCTTCAGCACAAAGATGGCATCATAACAACATCAACACGAAGCTAGAAATATTCAACACGAGGCTGGAATCACAACAACATCAACACAAAGATGGAAATATTTAGCACGAGGCTGGCATCACAACAACATGAGCATGAAGTTGTAAATATTCAACATGAGACTGGCATAAACACTACTCCCCCTTTAGAGGCAAGTCCTTTCAAACTACACCAAGCTTATCTCAAAAATGCTCAAAATTTACACGAGACAGAGGCTTGGTCAATAGAGTTGCAACCTATTCATATGTGCTAACATATTGTAGCTTTATGGCTCCTCTCTACACCATATCATGAATGTAATGATATCATATTTCTATGTTTTTTTACTTGTCATGGAACATAAGGTTCTTTGTCATCTTTATACAACTCTGGTTATCACATAGAATCACAGTTGCTCCCATCTCTAGATAGAATAGACCTGTCAAAAACTTTTGAAGCCATATGGCTTCACAACTGGCGAACGTGCAGCAATGTGTTATGCTTATGTCATGCTAAGAGAAATACTTGATTGCTTCCTACTCTGCCATGAGATCATGGTTGACCCCAGAATGAAACAAAATCCTGAAGTGCTCTTTCTGTCAGAGACACTTCCAGCCCAATCTGAATCAGTATAACCACTCAGACTGAGTTCATGATCTTCATTATAAATGAGACCAAAATCTAATGTACCCTTAAGGTACCTCATCACATGTTTTGTAGCATCCAGGTGAACACGACAGGGCTCTAGCAAAAATTGACTCAAGGTGTTCACAACAAAACATATATATGGCCTGGTGTTTGTCATATACATCAATGATCTAATGATCTGTCTGTACAATGTAGCATCAATCAATTCTGACGAAGCATCAACCAGGAGCTTCAACTTTGTTTCCATGGGTGTATTCGAGGGTTTTGCACTCCAATATATCAAAAGTCTTCAGTATTTCAACTGCATACTTCCCTTGGTTAAGGAAGATCTTCTCTAGGCTCTGCTAGACCTCAAGACCTAATAAATAGTGCAATAGGCCAAGTTCTTTTGTTGGCCCTTGACCAAGTTTTGAAGTATACTTGGTCATATTTGACCATTTTGGGACTGCGACAGCTTGCCAAAGACGGAGTGCAACGCAAAGCAAGAAAGACCTATTTTTAGGTACCTTTTAGGGTTTTGGGATTGATATAAAGGGAAAGGGAAAGGGATGTTGGCCCGTGGATTTACCAACATTTAGGCCCATTTTGTAATCTATAAATAGATACTTAGGCAATGTAAGTAAGGGGGGAAACTTAGTGCAAATGTATAGCTAAAGGCTTAGTGCTAGTAGTTGGATCTATGTGATCGAATGTGTATTGCAAGTGCTCTGTGCATGATTGTAAGGAGATCGAAAGGCTAAGTGCAAGTTGTTGTGGTTTTGTGTTGAGTGTAAGGAAGAAGGATCTAGTGAGTTGTGCAGATATTCTGTCCTGTGCGAAGTAAGGGCCATTGAAGCTCCATGTTGTAACTGCTTGAACAAGATAATATAAATAATAAGACTTTGTGGATGTAGCCCCAGGGTGGGGGTGAACCACGGTAACTCTATTTAATGTCCTCTGTGCTTTGACCTAAGTGTTGTTTTTTTTTGGCTAAGTGCTTTTTGTGATTAAGTAGATCTAGTTATGCTCTTTGCTTATGATATAAGAATGAATGTTAGATCTGATATATAAGATGTTTAGTACTTGATCTGTTGAATCTAATCTATGTTTTGTGGCTAAGTATTGAATCATCTTTAGTCTAATTATTCACTGTGATGCTCTGTGCCATCTGTGAAGTACCATAAGGGTTAAATATAGATGAATGATCTATGCTAAGTGAATTGTAATAGATATAATCATATATCAGTGTCCCAGCTAAGGTTTCAGACACTTGAGTCCTGAAACCACCCCTACCTCTGCCTCAGGTGAGACTTCATCTGCTTCGCAGGTGTTGCCGAAAGGGTCGGTAGTTAGGGTTTTGTTGGTGTTCTCTTGAGAGTTGAACCCTGGGTCTACCCTTGTGCCAACAAATGGTTCCATTGTCAAGACCTGAAACTATGATTGTTGGGAACTGAGGAAAAAGAAACGTTGTGAAAAAGAAATCTCTGTGCATAGATATTTTTCCCTAGTGCGCAACTTTTTACTCGACCTGTGTAGCTTTGTGCTAGGAATAAGGTCAGATCTGAAGAAAGAAATATCATATCTAAAGAAGCAATATCTAAAAACTTTGTGCTCTAAGGAAAGTAAAAGTGGAAATTTCTGAAAGAAAGAATTCAGATTTGCAGAAAAGAGGTAAGATTTGTAAGCTCTGTGCTCTAATAAAGGTAAGAATAGTCAAAATTTCTTAGATCTGAAAACTCTGTTCTCTATAGATAAGTGATTTTTTTTTTGTTTCTAGAACATGGATCTAGGTATGTTTGATAGATTTTGTCCTAGCTTAAAAACTAGGGCATTAATAGATGAAAGAAAGTTTGATATGAATAGATATGATAAGTATAATGATAGATACGTTATACCTATGCATATAAAGAATGTATGGAGTAACAAGTGGATGCAAGATCCTAGAAAGAAATTTTTTCAAGCCAGCCATTATGATCCTACCGCACAGTACAAGTAGAATTGGGGATCATTGAAGAGAAAGAGAGGATTAACTCTTTGTTATAGTTGCATAAGACCAGGCCATCTTGCTAAGGAATGCCCTGGGAGAAACCCTAGCTACCTTTGTTGTAAATCTATGGACTGTGAAGTATTGGATTTCCCTAGAATGATTGATAGACTTGAAAAACTGAATATGGAACAAGAAAACTCTAAAGGAGATCAAGAGATTAAAATTATGGAAGAACCCCAGAAAGAATCAGAGATCATGTTACTAAAAATAAAAGAAACCCTAGATGATCATAAGGATGTCAATTTTTTAGAAATCTTCAAAGAAAAGGAGAAAAACGAAGTAATAATAGGAGACTTTGACATTGACTGTGCCCTGGATGAGGGAACATCGATGAATATTATGACAAAAAGAACTTGGGAAACCCTAGGAAGGTCTTCTCTGGTCCCTTCACTAGGAACCATCGGATTATTTAAAGGAAAAATGGTAACCCTATGTGGCAGAATTACCCAGATAACTATGAATACCCGTGGAACTTCAACAAAGGAAGAGTTCAAATTCATTAGATTTATTGAGGACCATTCCCCATTTCTAGCTTTGCTAGGAAATATTTGGATTGAAAAATACCATATCCGAAGGAAAGAAGAAAAGGAAGCCCTAGAATAGAAGAAGCAAGAACTCATGGAATTTATGACTAGAAGAATTGCCTACTTGATGGAGGAACAAGAGAACAGATCTCCATTGTTAAACACCAGGAACCTGGATGTCGAAGTTGTAAGAGTGTTAGAGGAACCACAGAAGACCGAAATATCTAATCCATATGATGAAGGAGTATTACCCTTGGATCTGAGGAAAGATCCTAGGCAGCGCGAAGTGACTATGTCAAGAGAAGATAAGATTTAGAATGGAAAGAGGGTGATCGAGACTAAACTCACTAGGAAAAAGGATAGGAAGCTAAGTAAGAACAGGGCCAAAATCGAAAAGCTATAGATGACTCTAGAAGGAACTTCGCAGAAGGAAAAATCACAACAATTAAGCTTCACCGAGATATCAGAACAGTGACATATGGCACTTTTCCATGGCGCATTAATGTAGTTGTTGGACTGATATACCCATTTGACTTTCACCCCGAACAGGTCGAAAATAAATTATGGGTTCCCACTAGACCGTTGAATAGCACCAGAATGGATAGAATAGAGTTAACGCAGGCCCCATATCCATTGGAAGCAGACTGTTGCTAGGTTTCCTTACTTAGTCTGTCACGCCACGCACCTAAGTGAGAATTTAAGCTCGAACTGTAACGACCCCTTCGTTATGTCTATGAATAGCGAAGTACAATAGAAAAAAAAAAATTCTTTTTCTTTTTAACAAATAAGAAATTAGCAACATCACCTAATTCATATCAATGCAAAAACACCTGACATCATAACTAAGGTGACACATGATCAGAATATAAACAAACTCTACAATATCATTGCGGAACGAAATTTCAAACTAT
>ML814756.1:0-31386 GCA_009831015.1 Picea engelmannii | reverse complement strand
ACGCACTACGTGCTCCAAGGGTGCCACTCGCCTCGTTTGCTTCCGTTGCGTGACGTGCCCTTCAGGATGCACCACGTGCTCCAAGGGTGCCACTCGCTGATTTGCATTTCTTTCCGCGACGTGCCCTTCAGGATGCACCACATTCTCCAAGGGTGCCACTCGCTGACTTGATGGATTGGTATAATCTATAACCCCTGGAGTCAACACTCCGCCAGGTGAACTTGTGGGAGACTAAGGGCTTCTAAGGAATAAGGCCCCCGCCTTATTACACACCCCTTAGAATCACGTGAGCGACTGTCGCAGTCTGCCCTCATGGCATCGTGGATCCCCTCGAACTAGGTAATCGTTAACCTACAGTTCGAATCGTGAGCGACTGTCGCAGCCTTCCCTCACGGCATCGTGGGTCCTCTCGAACTAGGTAATCGTTAACCTACAGTTTGAGCCACGGCAGGAGTGCTAATAGGCTGTGGCAGGGCTGCTGACACACCTCTCCCTAAATCTCTCTGGAACTCGTGTGTGGCCCCTTTACTCCATATGTGAGTCTGGTCGGCAAGCTATCGTCAGCGTGCATCATCAACCATCATGTCAGGTCATGTCAACAACATATCATGAAATCAATAGCATATCATCAAAACCACACAATATCACTGTAAATGAAAACAACTCAAATAGACCACTCCCTGACTCAATCCGGAGTCCAAGGGAGTTCCACCGATGCCTCTGCATCCTCAAGGTCCAAAACCCTGCACACTCAATGAAACTGAGTCAATAGCACCTGTATATAGCAATAGTAAAACATCCTGTCATCAATCACGATGCATCATCATCAAGGTTAAGTGGTTCATCATCATAAAAATCCAGATCACTTGCGAGCAAGTGTCCTCAAAGTATAAGTTTTGTCAGTGCGCCAGAGCGGGATGTTACATGAACCTTGATATTACTACACCCTGTGATCATTTCCTTGTTGCCTTACTGTTCATCATAATATCAGATGTCATTTTCACACTTGAGCTAGTGGACCCAAGATTGTATGTCAGACGAGCTCAGCACTGTTGAGAAAGTAGTTGAAGAAGTTTTGACTGACCTAATGACTGAGAGAGTCATGTTAGATAGAAGGATGTCTATAGGTGTGCAAGCATTTTTGTTAGGAGGAGTCCAATATTCTCCCTCCACTGCTCACGGCGCAGGACCTTCCAGAACCATGACCAAGACAAGAACAAAGCACAGAGATGATATTGCAAACGCCAAGTTGATCTCATACATTTTGTTGGCTTACATCCCACCTTTGAGTGGCAAGATTAACCGTGATAGTGTACCCAGAGACTTTGAGTACAAATTGATCACTGTGTATCTTCTGAAAGGAGTGTGTGCAGTACGTGTTGACCAGGATAAGCTCGCAGCACTAAAATTCAATGATTTTAACCTTGGAGATCGCAAAACCTATAGCATGTTGGTTATGCATAAATACTTAACTAAGACCAAAGGCCGTAATCCTAAAATTGTCTCGCAGTCCTGGACCCAGAACCTCATGCAGTCCACACTTCTCAACATAATGAATATCCCTAACTTCGACAGACACCAAGAAATCAATGCATGTGTCAGGTTGTTGTTGTCTTGCTACCATGGCAAATATTTATGGTTGGACCGTTGCATTACTGTGGATCCAACTCTGATCAATTGGATCACAGGACTCAGCATGCAAGGCCCTAACCCATAGGAATTTTACCCAAGAAAGACCTTTGACTGAGCACTAGCACAACAAATAAAGGAAACTTAGGGTGATGTAGAGAAGGGCACGCGAGGCTACAAGTTAGCCTCCATCCAGAGCAATGCAGTGCTCCTTGCATGTCAGTTGATCATGGGAAAATCAGTTCATAAGAACAAACCAACATGGGTGACTAGATTCATAGTTGACCTTGCAGGGAAGTGCGTTGAGGTACTACATATGAATTGGGTGCAGTATCTCATCAACCAGTTAGAGATGGATTGCAGAGGAGCACAAGACCAAGGGTATGAGTTCTACTTTAGTTGGCTACTCATACTCATCGCTTTTATCACTTGGGAGCTACCAGAGGGAGCCACTTTCCTGGAGATCAAACCTTTCGAACCACTAGCCGTGAAGTTTTGTATGTTGTGGTACTCCAGCGACATGAGCAAGCAGTGGTAGTCTAATGTTGTCTTCCACACCTACTTCAACCAACTGAAAACTGCAATTCAGTCTACACCGTGAATCACCCTGAATGCGCTTCATAGGTTTAGACCTTTGATGAAGTTTAGCATGGATCACCACTTCATCTACATTACAGCGTGATATGATGAACATAAACAACAGCTCCAATCCTACTACAAGCTGACAGAGGATGACTTGGAGGAGATCACCAAGGAATGGTCAGCAGACCCCGCAGATATGTCTGACAAGGAAATCCCTGAAGCTATGCTGGATACACCTGGGCCAAGTAGGACTAAGAAGGATGATGAAGTTGAAGATGTCCCTAGCACATCCATGAAGACTGCTTCTATCTCACCTACGCAGGGAGGTGATGGTGACGAGCTACGCAATACAGAAGTGGAGAAAAACAGAGGTGAAGTGACTCCACCAAGAGAGGAGGAGGATCCCTCCATGAAAAGAAAGATGACACCACCAAAACCCTCCTCCCGAAAGAAAGCTAAGGCTACCCGGACCATGCTTAAAACTACCCTTACCTCGGATGAATTTGACTTCTTAATTTCCACCCTGAATGACATTTCACTTGAGTTCGTAGAAAAGAAAGAAGCAAAGTAGGAGGAGCTCTTCAACTGAATCAAAGGTGAAATCAAAGAAGTGCAGGAGGCACTCCAATCCAACCAAGGTGTGTCTACAGTGCCCTTGGTAAGAGAAACGTCAGGAACAGATGATGAGCCCACACAGTTACACCAGATTGATGATCAAGTCAAAGCTTGCCTTCGATGAGATCAAGAAGACATAGCGCAAGCCACCCAGGCTTTGATGCAAGCATAGACAGCACTTCTAGAACAACAGAAGGAGGTAGAATGGGAAAATATTTCCCTGAAAGAAAAGTGGGATGAGGAAAAGGCACAGCTGCTAGCAGAGAAACTTGAAGTCCAGGAAAGGATTCACAAAGCACTGCACTCTATGACAGTCATAGAGGTTAAGATGGAAGACCGTCTCCCACAGCAGGTGACCCAACTGGAAGAAGTAATCCAGCAACTCTAATATTGCATCACGGATCTGGAGCTACACATCGTGCCTGAGACCCCTTAGAAAATTAGAGATCTAAGAGAGGCCACTGCTTGAAGCATAGTTGGTGGTTTAAAAACCTTTGCCTTGGAATGCAAGCAATTGAGTGCTAGAAGTGCCCAGAATTATGAAGCCCTCGCAGAGACTCCAAAATCACAGACATTGGAGTCACAACTCCAAGAAGCCAAGTAGCATGCAGACATGCTACAGGTGAAGATAAAGACTCTGACCCTGATCGAAAGAATGAAGAGGTTCGCAGAACAATGCACAGCCCAGCAACAGGTACATGCATTGCAAAGTAAAGTGATGGAAGTCTCCCAATGGATTCAACCAATCCAAGAAAAGGCATGATAACTGTTCACTGAACTTGAAAACCAAGAATTTGAACCCGAACAGGTTGTCATCACTGTAGAACAATGCCTGGAAGGACCGCTCAATGACACAGTGATCCAGAAACTTACTGAGCAACAGGTTGTCACACTGCAGCAAGTCGAAGTAGCTCGAGCCAAGCTCGAGGCATTCGAGGTGGAATTGAACAAACTTGAGTGACTTGGGACGAGTCACAGGTGAGTGTTGGGGGCCTGTTGGACCTTGACCAAGTTTTGAAGTATACTTGGTCATATTTGACCATTTTTTGACTGCAACAGCTTGCCAAAGATGAAGTGCAATGTGAAGCAAGCAAGACCTATTTTTTGGTACCTTTTAGGGTTTTTGGATTGATGTAAAGGGAAAGGGAAAGGGATGTCAGCTCATGGGTTTACCCAGTTTTAGGCCCATTTTGTAATCTATAAATAGATACTTAGGAAATGTAAGTAGGGGGGGAAGCTTAGTGCAAATGTATAGCTAAAGGCTTAGTGCTAGTAGTTGGATCTGTTTGATCGGATGTGTATCGCAAGTGCTATGTGCATGATTGTAAGGAGATCGGAAAGCTAAGTGCAAGTTGTTGTGGTTTTGTGTTGAGTGCAAGGAAGAAGGATCTAGTGATCTTCGCAGATCTTTTGTCATGTGCGAAGTAAGGGTCATTGAAGCTTCGTGTTGTAACTGCTTGACCAAGATAATATAAATAAGAAGACTTGGTGGATGTATCCCCAAGGTTGGGGTGAACCACGATAACTCTATGTAATGTGCTTTGTGCTCTAACCTAAGTGTTGTTTCCTTTTGGATAAGTGCTTGTTGTGATTAAGTAGATCTAGTTATGCTCTATGCTTATGATATAAGAATGAATATTAGATTTGATATATAAGATGTTTAGTGCTTGATCTGTTGAATCTAATCTATGTTTTGTGGATAAGTATTGAATCATCTTTAGTCTAAGTATTCATTGTGATGCTCTGTGCCATCTACGAAGTACCATAAGGGTTAAATATAGATGAATGATCTATGCTAAGTGCCTTGTAATATATATAATCACAGATCGATGTCCCAACTAAGGTTTCAGACACTTGAGTCCTGAAACCACCCCTACCTCTACCTCGGGTGAGACTTCATTTGCTTCACAGGTGTTTCCAAAAGGGCCAATAGTTAGGGTTTTGTTGGTGCGCTCTTGAGCGTTGAACCCTGGGTTTTCCCTTGTGCCAACATATTTCATCTCAAATTTTTCAGCGAGATTCTTCTTACAATCAGTAATGAGATTTAATTCTCCAGTTAGAAATAAATAGTCCTCATACAATAGGAATATAAAAGGCTCATCATTCATAACCTTGAAGTAAATGTTATAATTTGATTTTCTCTTAATAAAGCCCAATCTCCTCAGAAAACTATCAATTCTTCCATACTAAGCTCTAGGATCTTGTTTCAATCCATACAGAGCCTTCTTTAGTCTGTATACATGAGTCTTTATGTCTTCTACTTCAAATCCTTGAAGTTTTTCTATATACACTTCTTCTTTAATGACACCATTTAATAAAGTTGTTTCCACATCCATATAGTGAAAATTCCACTTCATCTTAGCTCCAAGGGCTATTATGGTTTTGATTGAAGTGTATCTGGATACAAGAGAAAACATATCTTCATAGTCAATGCCTTCCTTTTGAGAAAATCCACAAGCAACAAACCTTGCTTTATATTTCTCAATACTTCCATCAGCGACATGTTTTATCTTCTATAGCCATTTGGAACACTTCATCTTTTGATTTCAAAAAGTAAACCCAGGTTTTGCGATAATAGTTATCAATAAATGATACATAATATACATACTCACTGATGGAGGTTGATGGCATTAGGCCACATACATCTGAGTGAATGAACTTTAGGACTCCTTCTTCTTTATTGTCTCTCTTCGGGAAAGGGTTCTTTATGTTCTTTCCTTGTGCACATACATTGCACACACCTTCATGCTCAACCTTGAATTCCGGTAGACTTGTGACTACCTTGCTTACATATGGTAATTCCTTGTAGTTAATGTAAGCTAGTCTTCTATGCCAAAGTTCATAGGGATTCTCAATGGAAAGAGTCAAGGCTTTTTTTGAGTGACCTTTTAGCTTATACAAGCCACCTTCTTCTTTTCCAATAACAATTGCTTCTTCCATGGCTTTTCCTTTGGGCCACATAAGAACTTCTCCATCTATGAAAGAAACTATGAAGCCTTTCTTATCTAAAGTTGAGATAGAAAGTAAGTTCTTTGTCAAACCTGGTACATATAGTACATCATTTATATTCAATGGGGTTCCTGAATCAAGTTTGTAATTTGATTCTCCTACTCCTTTGATAGGGTACTAATAATCATCTCCAAGTGTAACTTTATGGGGAAATTTCTTTTCTGTAAGGCAAGAGAGAATGTCTCTTTGACCTGTCATGTTCTTGGAAGCACCACTATCTATGAGCCAAGTGTCCTCACCAGGTGACACTAATCCTGAGAGGGTAAAGATTAATACATAGTCTTCAATCTATTATTTTATCATCTTTGTGGGTGGCTCTTCGTCTTCAACTGTGTGGGAATGGTACCTCTTTTTTCTCTTCATGTATTCTTATCTTCTAGCTAGACAATTTTCAGCAATATCTCCCATATTGTCATAATGGTAACATTTGTAGGATGACAAATCTTCTTCTCTTATTTGACCTTTCTAAAACTTTTGGAATCTCCTTGGAGGGTGAGATTCTTTATGTATGAATTTTTTTTGGGGGGTGAGACTCCTTATTTTGATGAGTTTATTTCTGGAAGTAAGACATATTCCTTCCTCCTTTAGTATGAGAAGCTAGGGCTTGATTAAATATCTTGATAGTATTTCTACTATGTTAGCTACTCTTGCTTCTTCTTGAACGCATTCTTCCCAAATATTTTCAAAGTGTAGTTTCTCCTTTCTGAAACAAATAGTTTGGATGAATGCATCCCAAGGTCTTGTGAGACCATTAAGGGTTTTTATTATGAGTTTGTCTTCATCTATAGTATCACCAATTTCTTCTAGATTTTCAATGAATTGTGATATTCTAGAGAAATATTCCTGAACTATTTCTCTTTTATGCATCCTTGTACTTTTGAGTTGAGTTCTTATATTCATCTTCTAGTTGATGTTATTTCCTTCATACATTATGGTTAGGGAATCAAAAATTTATTTTGGAGTCTTCTTTGAATCCACTTGAGGAATCAAGTGATCTTTAATAGAATTTGCAATGATTCATCTATCCCTAAATGTGTCCTTTTGGTGTTTTTCTTTAGCTGCAGCATCGGTAGGTTCTGGTACATCTTTTTTAATGAATCTTGCTAGGTAATTCACTTCAAGAATGAGTGCAATCCTATACTTCCAGAAACAGAAGTTTTCTACACCTTCTATCTTGTCAACATGCTTAGTGCTTGCAGACATCTTTACCTGGAGCTAGGAAAATGACCAAAAATTGAAAATGCTCATAATTTAATTTTGAACTTACCAGGAGGTGTGCTTGGTTGAGCCGAGTATCCTGGTGCAGTTAGATTTCAGAAAATCCAATTTTTTCCCCTTCAAACTAGACCAACAGAATTCTGGATTGGTACTTCTGGTACTGGTTCTGGTTTCCTCATTTTCTGGTACTTCTAGTTTTCTAGTTTTTTGCTTCTCTGGTACCAGTGAAAACTAGGGTTTCACTTTCTAGGAATTCTATCCATTGAAAAATGCATTGAGGTTGCCAAAGAGTTTTTTAGGTTGGGGCACACTTCCTTGATGAGTTTTAGGCTGAAATTCCTCTTCAACAGAAAACCCTAATTTTCTTGTACGACAACAGTGACGTTTTTCTTATCTAGTGAAAGATGCTCTCTTCAGCTAGCTCTGAAACCATGTTAAGGTTTAAGCTATTATTAGGTTTATTTTCAATTTACTAGATAACCATAGCATAGATAGGATCACTGAGAGAAACACAATCACAATATACACATCATTTATCCTGAGAAACCCTCATGGGAGAGAAAACCTAGAAAAATATTCTTTAATATAGATAGCTAATACAATACCAAGACAATAAACCAAAACACTAGAGAATATCCAATACTGAGCAATGTGCCTCTCTCTTCCTTCTTCTCCCAACTGCAGCTACCAAACTTGTGCACTGGATGAGTGAATCAGTGAGTGAGATAATGAGGCTCTGGCTTCCTTTATTTATACAAACTGGCAGGTGCTGGAAAGGTGTCTCTTCACTAGGTAGGTCCGACTTATCTTCTTAGTGGTTAAAACCAATTTAATTAACCTAGGGGCCGACTTCTTAATTTTCACAATATATTTAGGGTTTGACCAATCCATAAAAGAGGATTTGGTCAATTACAATGCCCAACATGATTAATCCACAAAATGGAATTGATCTAAGTAATAATAACTCAATAATAAATAGAAAATTTTTTGCAGTTACAATATTTCAACATGCACTACATCACCTAATCCTTTTGATTATATGCTTGGTCATTGTGGACCAGTTTCCTAGTGTGCCAACTAGAGGTTACTAGTTATTTATGAACTAGATAACAAACTTTGTGTGAGGTGACAAGTTACTAGTTTGTTATGAACTAGATGCCATATTTTGTGTGAGATGTCGAGTTACTAGTTATTTATGAACTAGATGTTAGATTCTATGTTAACTGATCAGTTACTAGTTCTTCATGAACTAGATGCTAGATTTTGTGTGAGATGGAGAGTTAAAGCCTTGTTATGACATAAATCATGGATGGATGATGAGACCTTGGATGTTGACGTGATTAAAAAAATTCTTCAATGTAGATTCGTGGAAATTCAACAAGTCAATGGTCAAGTGTACAGAAGCGCAGAAGCAGTTGTGATGATCGTGGCAAAAGAATACCTTCTTTTCTAAGAGTGAGTGTTGAAGTTTGAGTAGATTTGGAAGATATTCTTATTGTATAAATGTTGTATTATACCAATACAAAACCCTAAATAATAGTATTATGTTATATTTGTAAAGTCGTCCCTATTGTGCCTTGGAAAAATTCAATTGTAAAATAGAAAGGGTAAAGTGTACAAGTGGGCCCTGACCTATTTCTAGGTGGCTCAAATTGTATTTATAAGAGGCCAGAATCCTCACTTGGAACACACACACAACAAGTTCTCTCACACAAATTAAAGTTTGCAATTTTGAGGAGTAGATGCATGCAGCTACAGAGGAAGGGTGTTCTAGTGAAGGGTTTTGGTTATCTGTTGGAGGAATATCTTAGTCTAGTGGTGCACTACCCCATTCTAGTTAGGGTTTCTAGTTTATCTTATGGTTGGTGAGATATCTCTTGAGAGAGACATTTTACTTGTTGAAGAATCTATATGGAAGAATATTTTTGGGGTTTTCTCCCCCATGAGGGTTTCCCAGAATAAATCTTATGCATATTGTGGATGTCTTTCTTCCAGTGATCCTTATGCATGCAATTATTGTTTTAATATCTTAAAGTTAAATAATATTGAATACACTTAACTACTTAAGAGAAATTTTAACATGGAGTACATCAATAAATAATTTGGAAAATTGAAAGTCCTATTGATTTCTTCACTATACAATTATAGGTAAACTCTACTTGCACAAAAATATTATCACAATGTCTGGATATTTCATGTTAAACATTTTTAAATATTTCTTTAGCTATTTCATGTCAAATATCTCAAAGATTTCTCAAACTTTAGTTCATAATGTTTATGGATAGTGTACTGCATTGTATTGCAAACACATGCACAATATCTTCCACAATGTTCTCCATAGATGACCAAGGAACCCAAAATCCTTGTTTGAATTAATATCTTTCAACAATCATTACATCCTCACAATCTCCAAAAAAATGATCTTTGCATAATAATTCACATAATTGGTCTTTCTACAAGGTAAGAAATGTGTCATTCTATAAATTTTATTAACCAATATAAACAAGGAGTCATGTCCTCTTTTCATTTTCAATAAACCTAAGAAAAAATACATTGACATATCCTCCCAAACTACCCTTAGTATTGGAAATGTCTATACAAACCTGTATTCTAACTCACTTTATTATCCCCTGGAAAACATTTGTCATCTCTCAATAAATATACCAACTTTGTTCCTCGTGTTGAGCCAACTATATCTCTCCTCAGCAAAGCCTTGGGTCTTACCTCTCCCAAAGTGACTTGACAATCATTCACCAGGAATCTCCTTTATCAAACTCTCATGCAATGAACATTTAGAAATACACAATTATTTTCATTTGAAAAAAAAAATCTCCTTTGAGAAAATACTCCAACTCCATGATTTTATCTTGCACCATTGGATTTTTGCATCATCCACAAGTTATACAAAATCCTTATCATGTGCATACAAATCCTTGATCTATTTGGATGCAACCAACTCATTCCACATTTTACTCACATCAACATCCTACTCAACACATCACTAACCTTTTTCTCTTTATCTGACTTATTTTTCATCTCAAAAAGTATAACTTTCTAAGAAATATAATCTTATTCCAGGTTTCCAATTCAAATTCACTTGGATGTTAATAAACTTCAAAGCTTGATTATTAGTGTATGCCACAAACTCAATGCACAACACATAATTTATAGACCAATGCTTCAATGCCCTATATGACCACACAAATTCCAAATATTATAGAGAGTACTTATTTCTCACCTCATTTAACTTGTTGACAAATGGTGTTGACCTACCTTCTTGGCTCAACATTGATCAATAGACACTTTATTTGCATCATACTCCACTTGGAATATTTTCTCAAAAATTGGCAATGTTAAACCTAGTGCCTCTGCTATTGTCTTTATATTCAACCACACAACACTCTTTTGCACTTGGATGATCCTCTAAAATATTTTCCCCTTCATACACTTTTTGATGGGTGAAAATATCATTGAAACCACAGATAATCATTCTATAAAAATTATGAATTCCATAGAAACTCATCTCATGGAAATTGTGGGGTATTGGACACTCCATTCTAGCCTTCATTGATCCGAAAAATCCTTAGATGTTAATTATTCTTTAATAAATATAATCATCTAACTTGATTTTGAAATAATAATGATCGTTTGACTAATTTTATAAAACATGTGAATTTACTTATCTATCCAAAATCACTTCAATGATAAATAACTTGCAAAATAATTGAGTGAAATAGAACAACAATAATATGCCACATACACAAGTTTTTTAACGAATTTCACCCAATTCGAGCTACGTCTTTGGGTCCGCTTCCAATTGACATCATTTTATTAATGTTCAAATGCTTGTGTTTTACAATGACATTTTTACTCGTTTCTGAAAATCATAAACAGAGTGCACCATTGAATTCCTTGAGAAATTATGAGAAAAATTAGTATAAACTTCATGTACTTTCATCAAAGAACCCTTTGGCATGCATGTCAGTGCAATCCCAAAGTCTTGATACCCCTTTCACGAACTTCGAGAACCAAATTTGTACTCTTCAATGATGTGTGTGTTTTAGATCCCAATTCGCGTGCTAGTTAAATAGGGTGCGGGACCTAACCTTTATATGTAACCTTAGGTAACCTTTAGCAATAGGTTAGTTGGCATCCCAGAATAGAAGGTGTTTTTGGTGTAGTGGTTAAAGCATTGATATTTTTGGGAGGAGGTCATGGGTTCAACCCTGCGGACCTCTCACCAACTGATGTTTTGTTATAACCATATATTAAATGTTTTTGGTATAGTTTAGCAGGTATACCAAGGGTCAGGGCTTATCCCTTGGCACTTTTTCTGGCTGAATGAATAACTCCACAAACTTAAATAGATTATGTTCCATATACAGTTAAGTGACATGGTAGCGGTATAATGGTAAGTCATGGAAATGCTAGGCATGAGGTTAGGGGTTTGAATATGATTGAACCATAAAATTTTGATAAACCATAACTGGAAGAGGCCAATGGGATACTGCCACATGGAATCCTCTCATTGGTCCACTTGTGTGAACCATGCCATGTGTCGAGACTTGATTTTTCCACTTGTGTTGTATAGTTGCCTTGTCACCTGCCCAATCACTTGTATGATGTGTCACGCGAAACTCGGTGGTGTTTCCATGTTATCATTGTAGGATCTATACATTCGTGCCACATGTCACCCTTCCAGTGGTGCAACATGCCACCTTTGAATTTTGACCCTGTTGACCATAACTTTTACTGGTTATATCTTTTGCATATGAACTCCATTTGAGATGATTTTTGCGTCGTTGGAAATTTATTGTTGAGCTATATGTAATGAATTCATTTTCAAGAGAATTTAAAATGATAAAATTTCGATCATTTTTTAATCATCATGGAACTCTGTGATCATTCTAGATCTTCCTGGACCTCTTTGAGTTTTTTGGATCCTCCTAGATCATTCCTCCCCATTGGAAGCCTTTTGGACCACCAAAAGTTTTGATTAATCAGAAACTAAGTGAGGGTAAATCTCTCTCACCTTCTTGATCTTGATCCACTTTTCTTTTCTTGGTTTTACCCCTTCAATACCATCTCGAAGATATTCCACATCACCTCATTGTGAATTTTTCATTCTTATTTCAAGAATAACATCTTCTTGTAGCTCATTGTTGGCACAGGGACAGACCCAGGGTTCAACACTTCAACAATGCACCAACAAAACCCTAACTACCGGCCCTTTCGGCAACATCCACGAAGTAGGTGAATTCTCACTCGAGGTAGAGGTAGGGGGGGTTACAGGACTCAAGTGTTTGTAACCGAGCTGAGACACAGATCTATGATTACAACACTTCTATAGAGTACTTAGGAATAACATGCATCAAACCATTAGTCTTATTCACATCATATATCAAACCCTAAGTACAAATCGGTGCAGTAACAATGACAGCCTACACATCACACTTAGCATCACAAGTTAGATCTAGCATGTTCAACATAAACAAAGATCTAAGCATTCATAGATCTATCTAACATACATAATAACAAAAGAATTAAGAAGATAAATGGAAACACAACATAGCACAAGGAAAACCATCAACACAATATATACATGGTTCACCGGAGTGTGGGGCTACGTCCACCAACTTCTTCTTATTCTTTATTCGTCTTCAATCTCTTACATCGATCTTCTCCTGCGCACTAAGCCACAAAGACAAACTTCACAGAGGAAAGGAGATCTGCGCACTAAGAACCAAATCCTTCTTCCCAAAATAAGGTCAATGCACAGAGCCAACTCATCTAACAAGCACGGAGCCGTACATACATGTTATGTTGCACTAAGAAACCCAAAACTACTTGCACTTAGCCACTTAGACTTCTCTCTCTAAGTCTCTTTCTCTTCCTTCCTAAATTAAATTCTTACTTATTTATACCTTTACAATAAGACCTAATCATGGGTAAACCCCTGGGCTGACATCCCATAACCCATTACAAAAACCCTTTACAAAATCCCACAAAATGAGTGAGATCTGTAATCTCAGCTCCGCTTGGGTGCTCCATCTTTGAACAGCCTGTCGAAGTCCAAAAATTGGTCCTAATCTGACCAAGGTTTCCTCAAAACTTGTTCGAGGGCCAACAGGCCCCCAACACTCACTTGTGACTCATCCCGAGTCACTCCGGTCTGGGCAACGCTGCTTCGAAGGCCTCAAGCTTCACTTGAGCTACCTCGACTTGCTGCTTCACCTGAGACTCCTAATTAGTGAGTTCTTGGATTTTCTGCACTGTAACAGGACCTTAAAGGTATTGTTCAACTAATGCAACCATTTGGTCTAGTTGTGATCCTTGTCCTTCAATATCTTCAAATACTTTGCAAGCTTCATTCTGCATTGGTTGCATCTTATGTGTAACTTTCATTAATCTTCCATAGATGGCAGTAAACTGTTGTTGGAATGTGTGTTGTTCCTATGATCTCTTCATTCTCTCTACTGCAATGAGTAACTTCATATGTGCCTACACGGTGGATGACTATTGTTGCACCTCTTGCATTTTTGCTTCTAGTTTCCTTAGCTCTGGGTCTTCTATGAGGCATTCATAAGTCTGTGCACTTCTATCGCTCAATTGTTTGCACTCTGAGGCAAGGGCCCTGATCCTTCCAACTACATTCTCGGTGGCTTCCTCTCTCTAATCACACACTTCCTGTGGAGTGCTTAGTATTTCTTGGATCTCCAACTCTATTATCCTCGCTTGAAGTTGTTGGATGTCCTTAGCGAGCTTCATCACTTGAACCTCGACTACCTCATGTTCCTCCTATGCCAAGCATGGCACAGAGCGAAGTGCTTTGCTCACCGCTTCTTTGACCACAGTCTACTCTACAAGTAGCTGGTCCCTTTCTCTCTATATATTCGCTTTGTCCTCCTCGAGCATCGCTCGAAACTCATTTTTCTCATTTTCATAAGAGGTTACACAGTACTGCGCAAATTATAGTTTCTATAAGAGTTCCTCTTTCTCTTGCTTCAAGGATTCTATAGCCTTCTCCTTTTCTTATTAGATTGTCTGGAGTCGAGCCTCTATTGCATCTGCTAATCTTCTTAATTGGGTGGGCTCATCCCTCAATTCTGCAACCTGTGAACAAGAAGGCATAGTAGGAACTTTGTGGACAGAGAAAATAGCATGTTGCATTTCCTTCAGTTCTTTCTCGATTCTCTCATACAACTCCTCCTGCTTCACTCCATATCTCTACAAGAGATCTTCAAATGCATCCTCCATCGCTCTGTGGACCAAGCCGATCTCATCCTCCATGAGTGTGGCCTCTAGCTGGGGCTTACTGGCGTGGGTCTTCTTTCTTATTGAAGGTTTCTGTGGAGAAACCTTCCTCTTCTTCGACATTTTTGTCTCGGTACGGGGATCCTTCAGCGGTGTAGCTTCATCTTCTCCTTGTTTTTCTCTTGCATCCCCTCCTCCTTCTTCATTTACTTTGTCTCCTCCTCCTAGCGAGACAGATCTATTTTCTTCTGAGGCATTTTCCTCCTCATCAGTCTCTATATTCTGAAATTCTGCCTTTTTCTTCTTCTTCTTTGCACTGGACTGTCCGACGTGCTCGAACTAGGTGACCAAGGGGGTTCCTATAATGTCATTTTCAGAGATTTTGACATCAGCGACAGGTGTTTGGAATTCCTCCAGCCATTCCTTCATTATTTTCTCCATGCCTTCATCTGTCAAATTGTAATAGGACTGTAATTCTTCATTGATCTCATCCCTGGGCGCAGTGATATAGATAAAATGTGGATCTATGTGGAACTTAGCTAGTGGTTTGTACTAGTGCAAGGTGTGTGGTGTCATGTGTGGGAATGACTCTATGGAAACCTTCAATTGTTGATATTACACTTGGAACAATGCATTCGACTTCCATTGCTTCAAAATGTCATTCGTATACCATAATGTAGAAAATCTAGATTCCAATGGATCCGATGGTTCAATTTCTGGAAAGGTTTCTCTCTCGGGAATTTACCAAGTGACAAATGCAATTAGCATGAGTAGCCAACTCAAGTGGGACTCGTATCCCTGATATTTCACTTCGTGAAAGTCTTTCTCAAGCTCGTTGACGAGGTAACTTGCCCAATTCATTTGCATTCCCTCCATGCATTTCCCCGTGAGGTCCACCATGAACCCAGTGACCTATGTAGGGTGGTTATTTCTTATGAGACTTCTAGCTATGAGTTGGAAATCAAGGCACACTACACCATCCTAGATAGAGGCTACCTTGTAGCCTTGCTTTCCTTTTTCAACTTCTCCATTGGCCTCCTTTATGGGTTGTGCCAGGGAGTGGTCTAAGGCCTTTACTGTGTAGAACTGTTGAGGGTTGGGTCACTGCATGCTCAATCCTATGATCAAGTGTAGCGTTGGATCCACAGTAATCTGAATGGCAAGCCATAGGTATCCACCATGATAGCATGATAAGAGAAGTTTAATGCAAGCGTTAACCTCCTGATGTCGGCAAAAATGAGGAATCTTCATTACATTCAGTATAGTGGACGGTGCTAGCTCCTTAATCATGGCTGGGAGATAATGTGAGGCTTCTTCCCAGTGGACTTCATCAATTATCTGTGGGGTGTGAGCATGGCATAGTTCTTTCTATCTCCAAGGTTAAAGTCGTTGTTCTTCAGTGTTGGGATCTATCCCAACTGGCTTCCAACGACGTGTATTCCCTTTGGAATGTACATGGTGATCAAATTGTAAATGAAGTCTCATGGGATATTGTCATGGTTAACCACACCAACCAAGGGCAGGATATAATATGGTAATATCGATGGGATCTGCTTCACATTAGCCAGATCGTCACAATGCTTACTTCACTTCTCGATTGCAGGGTTGACACATTTTGAATGTCGTCTAGTCGAAGGGGAAGCTTGGATTCCCCTAATTAAAGATTCTTGTACTCCTTCACACATAGCTTTATAAACCATAAATTTCTTAAGAACCTCCTCGACGGACTTCTCTAACTTGGTGCGCTCAACCAACATTCTCGTCGTTAACAAATAGGTCAGGGTAGGTGAATGGATAGGTGGGGTAAACAATGGATGGTGAGGTCTGATAGCACATCTCAACACACACAATCACTTCTCTTCTTGTCTCAGATAATCAAAGGTAGTAAAAAGTGGTCTCGGTGCAGCGTTCGACGGGTTAAATAAGAAAGTGTCGTAACAGATTCCTCCAATGGGTAGGGTTGCTTCCATCAATTTGAATATGTATGTTATGGCACAGTATCAACGTCCAACGATGGTTTGTCCACCCATAAATGTGTTTTCTAGCCATTTCAGAGCTTTGTTCTAATGGTCGGGGTGCCTCCAATGGTCATATAGCTTTGTCAGGACGAAGTCCCATTCTGCGCGGTTTTGTTGTTCCGGTGAGGTTCAAATCTTGAAAACCCGCCTCCTACGAAGTTCCAATCTGTGAATTCTTCCATTTGTTCTCTTCCTTTAGTTTTTCCAACTTAGCCTTCTTCTTACTGAGCTTCCCTGCCTTCTTTCCTGTGATCTGAGTTTCTCTAACTGTTTCTAGAATTATCTTTCCAATATTATTCTTATCTTCTCCTAGTGAAGTGACTTCGCACTGTTGATGTTCTCTCAAAGGGTTCAAAGTTAATACCTCTTCTCTTATTAATTCTTGGGTGGATATACTTTTTTCTTGCATGGATAGGTCCTTCAAACCTTCTTGTGTTCTTTTAACCTCGATAGCTAATTCTCTTGCCTTTTGTTGCTTCGACTTAACTTATCACTCTTCTATTAGTCGATCTATTTTTATAGCTATGAAATCCCTTAGTTCTTGCTTTTTATTTTTTGTATCTTCTTCCTCTACTTTCCTTCTGATCTGATCTTTCTCAATCCAAGTCCTTCCTAACAAAAGAGGGAACGGGGCTCTATTCTCAACAATCTTAATGACTTCAAATTCCTCTTTTGTCGATGTTCCATGGATGATAATAGGTACATTAGTAACTCTTCCACATAGG
This sequence comes from Picea engelmannii, assembly GCA_009831015.1. Taxonomy (NCBI): domain Eukaryota; kingdom Viridiplantae; phylum Streptophyta; class Pinopsida; order Pinales; family Pinaceae; genus Picea; species Picea engelmannii. The sequence goes on along the minus strand of ML814756.1, from coordinate 14,336 downwards.
GTTATCATCTTTCCTTTAAACAAGCCTATCCTTCCCAATGAAGGTATCATAGTAGGTTTTCCCAAGATTTCCCAAGTGTCTTCTGTCATAATATTCACTCGTGTCTCCTCATCCAGGACACAGTCTATGTCGAAGTCCCCTATTCTTGTATTTATGCATTTTTTTACTTCCAATATCTCTAGTAAAATGACATATTTGTGATCATTCATCATTTCTTTCAATTTTAATAACATAGTCTGAGCTTTCTCTGATTCTTTCTCTTTCTGATTTTCTAATATGCTCTTAGTCTCTTGATAGTTTTCTTGTCTCATATTCATCCTTTCAACTTTAGCAATCATCTTTGGACAATCCTCAACCTCATGACCAACAATTTTACAACAAATACAAATAGGACCTATACCAGGGCATTCCTTAGCAAGATCTCTTGGTCTTCTGTAGTTATAACATAATGTCAATCCTCTCTTTATTTTAACGTTTCCCAACTTTTCATGTACTATGCACTAGGATCATAGTGTTGAGCCTGCAATCTGCAAAAATTCTTTCTAGGTTCCTACATCCACTCATTAGTCCAAAAAAAAAATTCTATGCATAGGAATAACATATATTTTTGTATTTCTATTAGCTTTACTTAGATCAATTCTTTCTTCCAACTATGCCCTAGATTTCAGAATAGGACAGAATCTATTAAACATACCTAGGTTGATGCTTTCGAAAAGAAAAAAATCCACTTATCTTATTCTTATCAAAGCACAAGATTTACCTCTTTTCTTCAAATCAGATTTCTCTTTTAACACAGAGCTTCGCAAGTCAAGTACAATATTGCGCACTACAGTAGTAGATCTATGCACAGAGATTCTCTTTTCTTTACTTCAATTCCCAGCAATCACAATTTCAGGTCCCGACAACGGAACCATTTGTTGGCACAAGGGCAGACCCAGGGTTCAACGCTTCAACAGTGCACCAAAAAAACCCTAACCATTGACCCTTTCGGAAACACCTACGAAGAAAATGAAGTCTCACCTGAGGTAGAGGTAGGGGGGTTATAGGACTTAGGTATATAACTGATATGGGGCATAGATATGTGATTACAACACTTCTACAGAATACTTAAGAACAATATGCATCAGCCCATTAATTGTATTCACATCGTAGATCAAACCCTAAGTACAGATTGGCGCAGTAACAATGATAGCCTACACATCACACTTAGCGTCATAAGTTAGATCTAGCACGTTCAACATAAACAAAGAACTAAGCACTCATAGATCTATCTAACATACATAATAACAACAGCACTAAGCAGATAAATGGCAGCACAACATAGCACAAGACAAACCATCAACACAAGATATACATGGTTCACCCCAGTGTGGGGCTACATCCACCAAATTCTTCTTCTTCTTTATTAGTCTTCAATATCTTACATTCATATTCTCCTATGCACAAATCCATAGAGCCAAACTTCGTAGAGGACAAGAGATCTATGCACTAAGCACTAGATCATACTTCCCAACATTAGGTCAAGGCATAGAGCCAACTCCTCTAACAAGCACAGAGCCTTACATACATGTTTTGTTGCACTAAGAAACCCAAAACTACTTGCACTTAGACAGTTAGACTTTGCTCACTAAGTCTCTTTCTCTTCCTTCCTACATTACATTCTTACTTATTTATACTTTTACAATAAGGTCTAATCATGGGTAAACTCATGGGCCGACATCCCATAACCCATTACAAAAAACCTTTATAAAATCCCGCAAAATGAGTGAGATCCGTGATCTCAGCTCCGCCTGGGTGCTCCATCTTTGACCAACCTGTCGAAGTCCAAAAAGTGGTCCTAATCCGACCAAGGTTTCCTCAAAACTTGGTTGAGGGCCAACACTCATCTAAGTAATCTGGAGAAAAATCATCAACTGTTGGAACCTGAATACTTTCATCTTCATCCATAATCATAGGAAAGTTTCAAATTCTCATCATTTACCACTGAATACATTTTCATGTAGGATGGTAGATCTAAATGAAAGGAATTAGTACCAATATTTTCTAAGATCTTGAATGGACCATACCAGATTGGTCTAAGAATTTTACCTTCACTCTTCATTTTGTCCTTTCTGATATGTAACCATACTTGATCATCGACTTGAAACTAATGATCAATATGATGTTTATCGTGCCTCATCTTGTATTTGTCTTGGCTCTTCTCCAATTGTTCCTATATTGTTTGACGTACCTGTTGGATCCAATGAATGAACCGCTTATCTTTATCTATATCATCATGTCCATCTTCTTTACTTGCTTCTCCAAAAGAAAAATCCATAGGTGATTTAGACAAGTACCCTAAACATACTTCAAAAGGATTTCTCTAAGTAGAAGAATGCATGGCATGATTATAAGCATGTTGTACATAGGTAAATTGTTCATCCCATAACTTAGGATGTTTTTTGTAATATCCTCTAATTAAATGTACCACTATTTTGTTTACCACCTTTGTATTTCCATCTGTCTGTGAATGAAAATGTGTGCTCTTGTTTAACCTAATGTCCATTAGATCCCATAAACTAGACCAAAACTTTCCCAAAAATAGAGAGTCTTGATTAGATATAATAGATGTAGGAAGACCAAAATGAACCTAAACATTAGAAAAGAACATCTATGTTGTTTTTTCAGCTATGACCTATTTCTTTCATGGCATTAAAATACACATCTTATTGAACCTGTCCACCACGACATATAAATAATCATGACATGTTCTGGACATTGGAAAACCCCCTACAAAATACATGGAGATACTTTCCCATGGTTGAGAAGGTACTGGAAGTGGCATATATAATCCCAACATTTTATTTCTAGGATTTCTTGTGGCACACATAACACACCCTTTTACATACTTGGAAAATGTCTCATTCATTTGAGGCCAATAACAATATCTTTGTAATTGTTCTATTGTTGGTACCACCTGAAATGTAGTGATTGTTGTAGCTTGGTCTATGACTGTAATGGTTGATGGTTTGTATGAACTATTGTTTATTTTCCCATTAAGTAATGTTTCCATTTATTCACACTTGGTACAAACAAATACAATTCCTTATCATATGTTGGATAGTTAATTATTGCTTGAGAAAAAGTCTCAGAATTATAACATATAGGTTTACCTCATTGCATCAAGACTGCTCCCATGGAATATATGCTTGCATCATTTTGAATCTCAAATGGTTTTTGTAGGTATGGAAGAGCCAAAACGGGTGTGGTTCTTATATTTTCCTTCAATTTCTCAAAGGCTTTATTTTGTTTTCCTCCCCATTGAAAAAATTGTTTTACACTCTTTAATGCATGCAAAGGAGTTTTTATAAAAGAGAACTTAGCAATGAATTTCCTCTAGTACATTACTACTCCTAAGAATCTCTTGACTTATGTGGCAGTAGTTGGCTTGGTCCATTTCACAATAACTTCCACCTTTGAGGGATCTATCTTTATCTAACTATTCTCTATAATGTAACCCAAATATACCAGAGAAGTTTTTCCAAACTCACATTTAGACATATTTATATATAACTTCTCCTTTTTCAAGAGTTCAAAGACTATACTGACATGCATTATATGATCTTCCCATGTTCAACTAAAGATAAATATATCATCTAAGTATACAATGAAAAAATCATCTATGTAAGGCATAACCACATCATTCATTACCCTCATAAATGTCGCAGGTTCATTGCATAAACCAAATGGAATAACCAACCATTCAAACAACCCCTTCTTTCTCTTGAAAGCAGTTTTCCATATATCACTTTCTACTATTATGATCTCTGTATTTCTTATACTCAAGCATGGGGCTTCGACATGGTGATGATTTGGATCAAATGTGCCCCTTTTGGAGGAGTTCTTGGATCTGATGCTTGATCTCCTCATTTTCCAATAGAGAGCGATGATAGACTGGCCCATTGGGTAGTGGTACGTTGGGGGTCAGATCAATTGGATGCTTAACCTGACAGTGAAAAGGTACCCTAGTGGGTGAGGATAAGATGTATTTTTACTCTTCCACAACCTTATCTACTTTCTTTTGTTGTGTGGAGAGATCGATTGTGGAGGCAATGGATGTGGTGTCAACCTTCCTCTCACTTTGAGATCGAATAACGAAGAAGACAAACTTCCTGGTCTAAGAGATGACCTTCCCACATTGTTTGGGGAATATTAAGGAAATGGAAGTAGGTGGTGTTATCACCTATCCTAAGTATAACTAAGGAGTTCATGTGTCGAGGCCCATAGGTCCTATACATGGAGTGTCGAGAGCCAAATGACTTCAGCATGGCCCCGGAGGGCCCACTTTTCTTGAGTGAAACTCATCTATCAGCAGCAGTAGTATTTGTCCCACATGCCTAGTCATGCAGTAGAAGTAAGTCTTTCTCCATGAGATAATGAGTCCAGGTATCATAGTATGTGTCACTCTGATTATTGAAGCACCTGAATATGGTGCACTGAATTCTCCTTCATTTCATAATGTTTTCTTGGAAATTATGCTCTTTAACTTTCTCATACCTGGGAGGGTGACATGGTGCCCTAGTAATTTTATCTCCCTTTAGGATTGGTTGCCACTAGGTGGGTCTACGAAAGTTCATCGTCCATTCCCTCCATACTTACCACTTTCCATCCTTATTACTCTCATTTTCCCCCTACCTTTGTTCGAGCATTGGGTTTGCCACATTAGGAAGGGTTGTACCTTTCCTTGTGGGAAGAAGAGGCTAAAGACCCAGAGGGTAAAAGTAGCTGGAAAGAGTTAAAATCCAAAATGAAACCTTTGAGATGCTTCACCCATGGATTCCTGAGAAAGCAGTAAAAGGATTCTCAGTAAGAAAAGGGAACCTAAAAGATAAATAAACACTCGAGGTACTAGTTGGTGGATAGGAAGTCTCATCATGAGCTGACCTATTAGGACCATGGGCATGTAGTGGTATGACACTACCATATATCTGGTCACCAAACCAAGGTAGTGTATCTTGGTGGCATATCCAAGAGAAAGGGGGTCTCATCACGAGCCATCCTTCTCATCTTTGTGAAATGCTTGTGGGTAGCATTGTCTCCTATGGTCACCAAGCCAGTAAAATGTCCCTCAGATCTTCCCTTGAAGCACAAAAGAAAAGGAAATAAGACTAATAATAAAAGGCATTGAATGGGATAGGAAACAATGGCACCCATGTCACCTCACACACACTAACATGGTCTACATTGGCTCTCACCTGGGAAACACCCCAAACTTACGGAGGATTATCCCAATAGGACATCCTAAGACCCCCTCCAAACCTGACTTATTAAATTGCATAACATCTTTGAGCATTTTTCTTGGTAAAGGGGGGTTTGATGCACATGTTTGGATAATTTGATTATTAGATGTGATTGACATTGCTATGATCCCTGTGACTTATGAACCCCGGGAGGGCATACTTGTTGTTGATGCTGAACTTTTCCCGATGGACATGTACATATGGGGGAATGATTATCTCGGACCTCCATGGGGCTGAAAGCCCACAGATGGATGTTGTGACCCCAACCAGGGGCAGAGAGACACCAGAGGCTTGCACCAAGAAGAAAGAAGGAAGTTTCCCCCAAGACACTTTGGTGGGCCTAGACCCAGGGATGTCTTTCCTTTCCACCAGGACATTGACCCTTGAGATCCCATGACATCATCATTTGACCCTATATGTCATCCAGTCAAGGTTTTCATTTATGAGGGTAGTTATGTGCTAGTTGGCACGTGTGGTAGCATTTAGAGCCTTTGGAGACCAAACGTTCTGCAATTGAGACCTAGCATTCCAAATTAGGGGATAAAATCACCCTAGAAGGGAATGATGTCATCCTTGGATATGAAATTAGGGTTTAATTAATGTCATTTATGTAAAAACTAGATTTTAAATGTAATTTGGCCATGTCATCCTTTTTATGACCTAATTTTAATTAAAGGTCATTGATACTATATAAATAGATAGAGAAAACTCACATTTTTCATGATGAACTCAACACACAAGTGTGTGGTCTAAAATTCAGCCCTCTTTAAGGGTTATTAGCTTAACTAAGTGGTGTGCAACTTCTTGGAGAGGCAAATTTTGGTATAGTTTGTTCATTGTGGAGGATCTTCAACTAGAGTTTGGCTTGATTATTCTTGGTGAAGTAAGTAGAAAATATGAAATTTTTTTATGTTATTGAATACTTGTGGTAAATTTTACTTGGTTCATGTTAAATATTATGAAATCACTTGCTTAAAACCCTAGGAGAGAAACATAAGTTGTTATCTTTCTCTCTATAGTTTTCCACTTGTTTAATTTTCTCAAAGTGCACCTTGTTTAGGAGTAGCTACTAGAGCCCTAAATGCTAGCACTCTAGTATCCCTACTCTAATTTTCTATTGCATATATTATTTCCAAATTATCTAAGGAAAGAGAAATCGCTAGGGCCTAAGTTTCCTTACTTTCTAGTCAATTTTCTCTTAGGACTTGGATGTTTGAGGCCTTGGGTTACCAACACCTCCTCCATCCATTCCATCTCCTTTGACTAAGTACTATCATTGCTATTTTTCTCTAAGATATTTTGTTGCTATTTTTGACTCCATATACCCTAAAATGCACTAATCCACTCACCATAGTGATTGATTGATCAAATAACTCTCAAACTACCTTCCTTGAAACATTTACTAATGTTTACTAACCTTAAACTAGACTAACTCCCTGACTAACTTGTTGTTGCTGAAAAAGATTGCTACAGTCATATCATAGCAGCAAATTCATCTTAAAAAGTGACATTAAAATCTGATTAGACATTGCCAACTTTGCTTCTGACAAGTTGTTGTCATTCTGTCAACTTAGAGCTATATTTTATTGTCATTTTGAAGCATTCTTAAGGCATAATTGTTATGGTTGTTACAAATTATTCATTGTTGTTATAAATAATTACCTTGCTGCATTTTTACATCAGCTTGCTTATTTTTCATAGGTTCATGGTATTATGAATCACTAACATCATATGGTACTTGGAAATTGCATTATTTTTCTATTGTTGTCTTGTTCTGGGAAGGTACACCTTATTTATATTTCTTCTTCATATTTATAAGACACAAAGAACCATTAAACTTGAAGTGACTTGTGAGAGGGGGGGACTTTCCTTTTACCTTATCCTTCTCAAACCCTCAGGTCACTGGCAATGTCTCCCCTAGGGTATTGTGACATACTCCTAAATATAAAGGGGTTTCTTATTAAGGTGACAATGATAGGTCATTCCTTGTTATGCCAATCTTGCATCAACTTGCTTTTGGATTTGGCCAAGTATAGATTGTGCACTAACATTTTCGTGTCATTGTTGGGGAACATCAAGTCAATTTTCCTTGAACGAAACTATTTCAGTAAGCCTTTCCCTCAAATCCTTCATCTTACGAAGCTTACCTGGCGACTCCACTGAGGGTGATTCCCTCTTTTCCCTTTGATGATCCCTAGAAGGATTATATAGAGACTCCACTAATAACAAACCCAATCATGGCTTGTCAATGGGACCCATGTAATTTTAAACCCTTGGATATGAGTGAAATTTCGGGTTATGATCGACAAATGCCCCCGAGGTATGAAAAATGGCTCCCTAGATTCACTGGTAATGACAGGGTTAGGGTCAAAGATCACATGGATAATTTTTGTTATTTCTTTCAACTCCACCCTATCAGTGATGATGCTGAAGATTTGGAAATGAATCTTTTCTCTGCTACTCTTCATGGCAATGCTAGAAAATGGTATGATGATCTCCCTCATGCTAGCATCACATCTATGGACCAGTTAGAAAAAACCTTTTCTCGGGAAATGGGGTATTAAATTATGATATATCCAGATTCTAATAAAAAGACTTGAGTACATGAAACAAACTAAGAATGAGAGTATCAAGGAATTCCATACCAGGTTTGAAAATTTGTTATCGCAAATTCCCAGAAGCCATTGTCTTGAAGACCAATACCTCGCTTACCTCTATACCAATGCACTCCTAGTGCATTTAGGGTTTATCCTCAGTAAAAAGGGGCCAAGAAAAATCCAAGATTCTTATCACATGGCTATACAAATCGAGGAAAATATCTTCTTGTTCAAGGAAGAACACCTCTTTACCCCAGATACTCTTAGTTTGGAGAGATTAGTTTCCCTTGAGTTATTTGTTGGTAAACTCCAAGAAATAAGGGAACAAGACATTGATCAACAAGAGGTTGAGGAAAAAGTTCTCAATAAATATTTCCAATCCCATGGAGAAGAACAAGAATTTACTCGTGCTTCTAGCAAAGATAATGAGGACTTGGTTGAAGAGAGAGAGCCTGAAGATATTAAACATGATGATGAAGTATTAATGAATTCTCCTCCCTCTAATGAAGCCATCCCAAATCCTTTTCCTCCTGCACAAGAAGGAGAGGATGAGGTTAGTCACTTTCCTTTTCAGGTTCTCGATGATACCTTATTCTATGAATCAAAAGGTGAAAAAGAAAGGGAACCATTGGAAGAGCTAAACCCTATGTGTTATGAAGTTGAATAAGTAAGGTAAAGTCATGAGGAAGAGTCACTAATGCATGTTCCTCCATTTGATGAAGTTATACAAACCCTTGAAGATCCTGCACATGAAGAATTAAACACGGTAAGTTATCTCCCTTTCTAAGATTTTGATGATGCTTTGGAAAGTGAAGAAGTGTTAGAGGAGCCCTTGGATGTTTTAAGCCCTTCATGTTATGACAAAGGTAATGAAATTGTTGATAATATAGATGAGTTCACACATGTTGGGAAATGTAAATGAGATTTGATTTGGTATGATGGGGATCCCATTTACAACGTTGAAGGTCTTTTCCAAATATTTCCTTTACAACTATCATATGAGGTTACTAAAAATTTTCACATTTGGCAACAAGGAGATGATATGGTTACAAACATTTTTCAAACACCCAAGGATGACCTGGTGCTATGTTCTCCTATTGATTTGTGGTCATACCTTGAGGATTTTGATGAATATTCTTTTTAGCACTTGGATTTATTCCATGAATAAGATTATCAGCCACCGATGTGCTTATATCTTGATAAGGGTGAGGACATTGCTTGCCTGAAGTAGGGTACTTATGACAAGATTTTCCATCCCCCTTCGATTAATTTACCTTGCTATGTCACTAGGGGAGTAGTTGGGAAACATGTCCCTTGTCTTAAGTTTTCTTCGGGGAAAAGCCTTCATCTAGAATTCAAGGGTAGGTTGAATACCTTAAAAATAATTTTTTTATCTCAATCTTTAATATTTCCCTTAAGAAATTGTCAGTCATCCTCTAGGTTCTTGTTAGTCCCTTCCATACCTTGGGATGTGAAGAAATCCAAGGTATCCAACCTTCAGACTCTTTGAGTCAGTTTTTTGCGCCTTCAATTTTTCGCGATCCCTTTTCTAAGATGGATTGAGAACTTTCCTAAAAGTGTGACTTGGAATAATTTCATCCCTCCCTCCCACCTCCATGAGCTAGACTTTACGATTTCCAATGATGTGATACATGTTCTAACTCATGTTATTTTTGTTCTTGACTTATCATTGTTTTGGTTCATGATGAAGCACAGAGGCAGGTATTATGAGATATTTCTAAGATGGTTTTAATGTTTATTTGACTACACCTTGTTGAAATATTGTAACTGCAAAGAGTATTCTATTTATTATTGAGTCATTATTGATTAGATCAATCCCATTTTGTGGATTGAACATGTCGGTCTTTGTAAATGACCAAATCCCTTTTTGTGGATTGGTCAAACCCTAATTATATCATGAAAATTAAGAAGTTGACCTCAGACCTAATTAAAGTGGCTTTAAGAACTAAGTGAAGAATTTGGCCTTGCCCAGTGAAGAGACACCTCCCTAGCACCTGCTAACTAATATAAATAAGATAGGTCAGTGCCTCATTTACTAACTCACTCACTCACTCATTCCACTCAACAAGTGTGTGAGTTTCAAGATAGTTGCAGTTGGGAGAAGAAGGAAGAGAGAGGTGCATTGCTCAGTGTTGGATATTCTCTAGTGTTTTGGTTTATTGTCTTAGCATTGTATTGGTTATCTATATTAAGGAAGTTTTTGTTGGGTTTTCTCCCCCATGAGGGTTTCCCAGCACAAATGTTGTGTATCTTGTGATTTTGCTTCTCTCAGTGATCCTACCTATGTTATTGTTATCTAGTAAATTGAAAATAAACTTAATAGCTTCTCTAAAATTAACATGGTATTAGAGCTAAGCTCAAGAGAGTACCTTTCACTGGATAAGAAAAAATGTCATTGTTTTCATACAAGAAAATTAGGGTTTTTCATTGGAAGAGAATTTCAGCCTAAAAAATATCTAGGTAAGTGTTTCCTAGCCTAGAAAACTCATTGGCACCTTGAGAGCACCTTTTCAGTGGCCAAATCCTCCAGGAAGTGAAACTCTAGTTTTTGGTTGGTACCAAAAAACCAGGAAACCAGAACTGGTACCAAAAGTACCAGTCCAGAATGGCGTAGGTCAAGTTTTAAGGGGTAAAATTGAAATTTTTGAAATCAAACTACTCCAGCCTACTCGCCTAAGCCTAGCACACCTAGTCCCTAGATCAGAATTCCAAAATTTGAAAGTTAAAAAAATAGGGTTTCCTCATAAAACCCTAAGTTGATGTTCTAGTTGCAGTTGCAGTACCAGTTGTAGTTACAGTTACAGTACCAGTTGTAGTTATAGTTGCAGTAACAGTTGCATTTGTAGTTTCAGTATCAGTTACAGTTGTAGTTCCAGTTCCTTCACTCCAGTTGCAGTTGCAACACCAACTGCAGTACCAGTTGCAGTGAATGTTTTTGTGAAGTGTTGGGATTGTTTTCCTAGTGCAGCTTACCCTAGAAAGATACTATCAAAGGTATGTACTTACATATGATTAAAATGAATTATTATAAAGGGTACTTGTAGCAGAAGGGATCTTTGTCATAGATCCAGAAGGATCTCAGATCCAGCACATTCAAAGGAATAATGCACCTCAGGTTTGATCATTTTATATGCATATATTTGTTATGACATTATCTTGACATCTAGGTTGTATGTTGAAGTTATGAACATCATACTAACCCTTGGTCAAAATTAAAAACAAGGTATTAGATTGAGATTAGAGTTTATTCTCTAACTTAGACTTCTGTCGATATAGAATATTGTCTTAATACAGAGGACAAGTTGAAGAAAACACTTTTCATCTTGAGTGAAGAATACTTGGAATAAAATTAACACACTTGAGGACAAGACTCCAGGTTCCAGGTTTGATTGGTTAAGTTGATAAGATTCAAAGTTGCACATGACAAGTTGATAACTACCTCATTACAAGTAAACAATATAGTTGAGGTAGCAATCTTTGAAAAGTATTATACTTGGTAGCATGTGAGCATATTGATATGAATGCTTATTGTAAACATTTACCAAAATATAACTAACATCTCCTCTAGGAGAAACTTCTTGTGTTGGTTCTAGGTTACTATGGAGGAACATTTGATCACAACACTAGAAGAGTGTTGCTCTAATTTTGTATTGTATCTCTTACTTTTGACTCTTGTTTTGGGTAGGTCACAAGAAATAGCTCTAGAGAAGCCATTGGGAGGATTTTTCTCACTATTGTCTTATTATTGTAAATATTACTACTCGTGTCTATTGGTTCTCCCTTGTTGATCTTGTTTCAGGTCATAGGTGATAATCTTGAGGAAGCTAAAGTGTCGGTTGCAGAAGGCAACAGATTAGATAATACATGAGCTAGACTATGTACATGTTCATATATGTACCATAGAAAATGAAGAAGAAGATATTTTTTGAGATACAGAGTATCTAATATGGAGATAAATTGTAAGAAGCAAAAGGCTCCAAATATGATCGAACAGTAAGTAGACTTGATAAAAGGATAATGAAGCCACCTTAACAGGAAGTGGAACTAGTTTGAAGTCTGACTCAACTTTTCATATTAAGACTTGGTATTCAACACCGAGTATATCATGTAGATATGATGAATTCCTTGTAGACTCAGAAGAAATCAAGATTCAAAGTAATCTTGATCTCAGAAAGGATCAGATGAAGAGACATCTTCCAGGACTGGGACACATATTCCATTAGAAGACTAGATCATACCTTCAGAGACTTATAGGATATATGAAATCTGTTGGGAATATTTCCTTGTTTCAGTGACAGAGAAGGAATCCAATCAGAAAGACTAGGATATGGATTTTTCCATGAGACTAGAAGGGAATTCAGTATTGACTTCCAAGATTGATTTAACATATCAAGCATGTTACAGATGTACAAATATTGAATTGTGTCCAGAGGATTCTCCCAGTAAGAGAGAGAAGGCTATGATGAGACACTTACTCCAGTAATTGAATAAATAGTTCTAGTATTCATGAAGACAACTAGAACAACCATGATTCATATACAGTATCATATGCAGGGGGGGAAATATCCATAATGAAAATTGAGTGGCATTTGGTGCAGTACATTAGTTGGGTCATGGAGGCATGAATACAATAGTAGATAGAGTTACATCCATGAAAGAAAAAGAGATATTTTCAGTATCAATTATTGATCCACTCTCAGTTTCATATGAATTTGTTTCCACAATATACTAGAGGAACTACTCTCAGAATTCAACATCTACAGTGATTCTCAGCTTCAGAGAAGCTGTAGGTGCAAAGTCCTATTCCCAGAGGAACAGTTGCAGAGAGAGTAGAAGACATACTCTCAGAAAGTAAGACAAATAGTGCTCTGTAAAAATCACATAGATCTAGCACATGATTGGGACTATTAATTTGAAGTTGAGAAAGTGTACCAGTTTAGTACAATGAAATTTTGAAGTACAGCATAAGAAGACTCATTTCCAGAAGTTGAAGAAAGCTCCAAGAGATTGGTATGGAAGGATTGATAGTTTTCCTATGAGCTTGGGCTTTACCAAGATTAAATTTGATCCCAATATTTACTTCAAGATTGTGGATGATGGACAAGTTATATTTTTTCTATATATATGGATTACTTTTTCTTGACAGGTGAAGAAAATATTATCACTAATTGTAAGAAGAAGATTGCTGCATAATTTGAGATGAAAGACCTTGGCCTAATGCACTATTTCTTAGGTCTAGAGGTTTGGTAGATCCCAAACAAGATATTTCTTAACCAAGGAAAGTATGCAATTGAAATACTCAAGCGGTTTGATATTTTGGAGTGTAAATCCATGAATACACCCATGGAAACAAAGTTGAAGCTCATGGTTGATACTTCGTCAGAATTGATTGATGCTATGCTATACAGATAGATCATTGGATCGTTGATGTATCTAACGAACACTAGGCTAGATATATGTTTTTTTTTAACACATTGAGTCAATATATGGTAGATCCTAGACGTGTTCACCTTGTTGTTGCAAAACATGTGATGAGATACCTTAAGGGTACATTGGAATTTGGTCTCTTATATAATGGAGATCAAGACTTCAGAATGATTGGTTATACCAATTCATATTGGGTTGGAAGTGTTTCTGACAGAATGATAACTTCAAGATGATGTTTCAGTCTGGGGTCAGCCATGACTTCATGGAAAAGTAGGAAGAAATATAGTATTTCTCTCAGCACGGAAAAAGTAGAATACATTGTTGCATGTTCCACCAATTGTGAATCCATATGACTATGGAAGTTTTTGATAGGTCTATTTGATCTAGAGATGGAAGCAAACGTGATTCTATGTGATAACCAAAGCTACATAAAGATGACAGAGAACCTTGTGTTCCATGAAAATTCGAATCACATAGAAATACAGTGTCACTACATTCATGATATGGTGCATAGGGGAGCCATAAAGATCCAATATGTTGGCATAGATGAGTAGGTTGCAGATGTGTTGACCAAGCCTCTATATCATGTAAATTTTGATCACTTTTGATACAAGATTGATATAATATAAAAGGACCTCCCTCAAAAGGGGGAGTGATGTTGATGATACTATGGTATCCTGACCAATAACGGGTATCTCGGTTAAGATTTTATATCCTAGGGGACTGATCATCCCTAGACAGATCATGAAGGTCCGATAAGGATGGTATGTGAGAGTACCTGTGCATGTATATGCTAGCTATGGTCAGTAGTGGTAGCTCTATTAAGATTTTTATAATCCTAAGGAATATTATGATTCCTAGAAAAATCTCGAAGGTCTGGTAAGGACGGTCTATCATAGTACCACGTGGTAGCTCCATTAGGATTTTATATTCTAGGGAATCTTATGATTCCTGGGAAGATCCTTAGAGATTTTCAAAGTACCACAAAATTTTGTAACACCTACCTCATTTT
>ML814755.1:258417-272643 GCA_009831015.1 Picea engelmannii | reverse complement strand
TTTATTATTAATGTGTTATGTTATATGAACATCTTCCCCATAGTGGACTATAGAGTGTCTTTCCTGCAATAATATTTAGTTAATATCTATTTTTTGATTTTTAATTTTGATAATTTTTTTATCTATAATTTTGATTTATGAAAACATTTTTATTTCAATTAAGTGGGAAGATATTTCTTTATCCACTTTTAAAATAGTTATTTTTCTCTATTTTAATATTTTAATTTTAATAACAAAATTTGAATAGAATTTAAAATATATATATATATATATATATTTTTATTTTTTTTACTAACTATACTCAAAACTCTATAAATTTTTACTTTTTATTTTTTATTTATAATCTTGATTTACAGAAATATTTTTGTTTCAACTAAGTATCCTTCTCGACCTTTTAGAATAATTATGTTTCTTCCCTTTATTATACTGTAGCAATGAGTTAGCATTGACTTTTCATATTAGTTTTATGTTGACTTAAAAAATGTGTATAAATTTTAATGTTGAACATAACAAATAAAAAAAATTATTTTTCAATATAACAAAATTAGTATTTTTATGACCTCTAATTGGTCAATAAATTAATTTTGACATGAGTATATATGAGTGTCACTTTCTTATAAGGTACAACTTTATTGATAAAATAATTTTATAACAAATATAAAATAAAAACTATACATATGTTCATATTGAATTAGCCCCCTTTCACAACTCCCAAAACACATTGAATGGAGACACTTTACCCATCAATTCTATATAAACCAAGTCACGTGAAATGAATCCATTGACTATGAAATAAGACTCTTTTTTTATTTTCTTTTCTTATTTTTCCAAATGTGTAGTTCTGAAACTATTTTTAATTATTTTGGTAAGTTACCATTGACCTATGAAATAAGACTCTTTTTTTTCTTTTTTTCTTTTCTTATTTTTCCAAATGTGTAGTTATGAAATCATTTTTAATTCTTTTGGTAAGTTAATTGATAGCTAGCTTGCTGGCATTGGTGGGGCAGACTCCCATTGGTTTTTTTGGCATACCTGATTTGGCATACGGTTAAACTTGTCAGGACAATCTTTACCAACACAAAACCTCCACTATATACTAAAAATTGCTATTCAAAAAACCAGTTGCTTATGGAGATATATGTTAGAAACGCTGAGCTCCAAAATAAATTTAGGTATTTTTGAAATGACATATTTTAATTATAGGAACAAGCTAAAACACTCGCACACCCTCTAAGGAGAATGGAAAACCTCAAAGGCAAAGAAAACTCTATAAGTTTACATAGATTTGAGTAAAAAATTTTTTATTATCTTCGAAGGCAATATATCACAGCACTTGTTACTTCAAATTCAATAAACAAGATTTTACTAATATTTTTTTAGACAAACATTTTCTTAATTTTTTGTTGTCAAAACTCTATAATTTTATTTGTAATATT
The DNA here is from genome assembly GCA_009831015.1 of Picea engelmannii. NCBI lineage: Eukaryota > Viridiplantae > Streptophyta > Pinopsida > Pinales > Pinaceae > Picea > Picea engelmannii. The sequence continues at coordinate 271,207 of ML814755.1, read as the reverse complement.
ATTTTATATATTGCAAATCTTTTTAACTATGATCTAACATATCATTAAAATCTTTAATAGATGTGGCTTGTGTAGAATGTTTTCCATATATATAAGACAATATATATGGTAGATTTTTTTTTCATTTTATATTAATTTTTTTTCAGTATTTTTTGTTATATTTAATTAAGGAATATAATTTTTAATAAAAAATTTAGACATTTTTTTTCATTTCAAATATAATATTTAGACTAAATTATTGGATTACAATTTTGATAATAATATAACAACAACAAGAATAATATAACAAGAACATCAAGTGAGACTCACAAAATTCACTTAGAAAACTTGACCACATTAAGTGAGACTCACAAAATTTACTTAGAAAACTTGACCGCTTCAAATGAGACTCACAAAATTCACTTAGAAAACTTGACCACATTAAGTGAGACTCACAAAATTTACTTAGAAAACTTGACCGCTTCAAATGAGACTCACAAAGTTCACTTAGAGAACTTGACCTGGAAACATTCCTAGGAAATCATAACGCTTCATCACTCAAATTAATCGAACAAACTATAATAAAAACTTATATATTATACTAAATCATATAATATATATTAATGTTTATGGGTACAAGATTCTTTGTTAATGAATTCATTGAGCATAGTTTTTTCTTAAAATAGTGTATACAATCACAATCTAGAGATCCGTTTAAGATGCCCCCAACTTAGGAAATAAAAAAATTCAATGCAAGATCTAAGTGGTAATACTTAAAAAAAAATGGTGACACATTTCCCTAAACTGCGATTTTATTTCCGTGAAGAGGAATTGTGGGCCACCTAAATCACAAGAAATTTCCCACTCATTCACTTTGTACTTCCTTTCTTTATCTATACTTCAACGGATTACTTTCCATCGTTTGTCACTTTATTCCACCTTTGAATTTTTTAATAGGAAAGTATATAATTATTCATTTTATTTTTTACTTTTATATTAGTGATGTGATGCCCTAGGTGAGAGAAGTATGATGTCAAATCTTGGTGGAAAGATGGTAATAAGTTATTGTAAGTGGTGTGTAAGTGGTGTGGTTTATTATGGTTTTTTTGGGTTTTGATGGTGGATTTTTTTTTTTAGTAACTAGTTTTTTTGGCTCGATGGCAGAATATTGTAGATAGTTATGCTGAATCGTTAGTATTGTTGGATCTTTGGGGTGGCAGTTACGTTGTTTTAGTTAGCAATGCTTAAGAGTAAGGTTTGTTGGTTGTTCGGGGTGGCGGGGAGTTGGTTAGTGGGATCGGAGGGAGGTCGGAGTATTACACCATTTGGTCTCATGAGCGATGTCCTCGATATCTAACTGATCTTCCACTAACGAAGTCTGATAACATGGGGTTTGTCTGGGTTTTCTATCCCATTTATTGAGCTTTAATCACCCTTTATTTCGGCAACGATCCTGGGGCTTGGCCCACTGCTCTGATCTGACTTGTTTACTGTGCTGGTAGACTATCGATTCGTTGGTGAGTTTACCGGTATGGCACATGAGGTCAGTGCCCTCATGGACGCAACAGACTAGGAGGAGTGGGAGTGGGAGGGTCTTTTCAACATAGTCTATGAACTGTGCATGTCAAAAGGTGGTGGGTGTAAATTAAATGATCTTACCATACCCTCCGTAAAGGCTCTGCTTTCACCCTCCCATTGTTCATCAAAGGTGTATACATTGAGTTATCCTGGAGCTAGCGAGGTTTTGTTGCAGAACCACTCGGCTCTTGGATAGAGTAACAGGTTGACACAACGGGTCCTTGTTGAGGGGATTGACACTGTTGCTAATAATTTTGGGTCAGGCATACAAATGGTGCACATTAAGGAATCGACTGACCCAAAACTAGCGAGTACTCAATGAGAGAATTTGTGCGTGAAGGAAACGTTGCATAAGAAAGTTGCTCGGGCCTGGAAGCCAAAGAAGGTGAGACACCGCCTAGTTATAGGAATGGACGTGGGGTTGGAGGAGACCTACAAACTATCCCTCTGCGTGCTGGTCGAGAGGTTTTCCTACAAGACAAGGAGAAACCTTACTTTCTTTGCATGGATGCCACTGACTTGGTTACCAATTATTGGTTACGCGCCAGAGTTTTTGACCCTTCCATATGGGTGGTTTGGAATGATTTTCAAAAGCCCAGAAGACGTAGAGATTATACTAAACCGTTTTTGGGATTTCGAGGGTGGTAGCGTCATGCTAAAGCGTTGGAGAACTCGTTTCGACCCAACCACATAATACTTTAGATATCACCATGTTTGGGTCTTGCTTCCAGGCTTGCCACTCAACCTATGGAACAAAAATACCTTGGTGGCAATTGGAAACCTGCTCGACCAATTCCTAAAGGTCGACAAAGTTGGTTTACATTTTCCGGATAAATGCATGGCGAGAGTTTTAGTTGACCTAGATATCCATGCTGGTCTTATGGACTCTTTGGAGTTGGAGTGGCGCGGACATGTTACAGTGAAACACATGGATTATCAGGGCTTACCTTTCCGCTGCTCTTCCTGTAGATGGATGTGACATCTTTGCAAAGAATGTCCTAACTGGAATGGAGCTGCAGTGTCAGAGGACTCTTTGGAAACTCTCTCCAAAGACCTGTACATGAGCGAAGTAGATTCCAAAGAGTCGAGCATCTTTTCTACCAGGAGCATTGAAGATTCAACGGGACCATTTTCAGAATCCTTCATTGGTAAGTTAATTTTTTTTCGTCCTACTTTGTATTTAAATTTTTTTTTTGTCCTACTTTGTATTTTAAACTTTCGTCGTGGGAACAAGATTATCTGGACAAATCTTTCCCATCGGCCACCGTGCCCTGAAAAGATGCAGACTGTGAAACTAAGGATACCACTGATCTCGGGGGTTCCACTTCAGATTCCGATAGGAATCCAATTATCCCATCTCTTGTTGATCTCTCTGCTTCCTTACCGAAAGATTCCTTGTTAATCCTTGGTGGATAGGGATGCTCCTACATCTCAGACTCCTAGACTATTTGTGATTGAACCGATTTTGGATTATGTAATAGATACATTGATTACGTCTCTTAGGGAAACTTTCAACCCTACTCCTCTACAAACATTTTGGGGCTTGGAAGCCTATCAAGGGAACTTGGCCTGTGATAATGTTCGGAACTCGACTAGTGTGGGGGATGGCCAGGGGAAGGCACTAGCTTGGTCATGGGGTCTGGGTATGGAGGTCTCACCTATCAAAATTGGGAGTGCTCGAAAGAAGCTAGGGATACTACCTTTCGCTGTAGAAAAACATCCAGTTTCTATTCTTGATATGGGGGCACTTAGAGGCATGAAAGCCCTCGCAAGGGATAAATCATGATCCTCCTCTCCCTGAACATCAGAGGGGTAGGAGGCTCCCTAAAAATTCCATCCTTGCGTAGGCTCCTTTTCAATACAAAGCCATATATCATCTTTTTCCAAGAGACCTTAGTTGTTGAGAAGAAGGCCAAGAAGTTCATGAACTCACCATGTCCAAACTGGATGACTAGTGCGGTCAGTTCCATAGGGAAGTCGGGTGGACTTCTGGTGGCTTGGAATCCAAATGTGTTTGAGTTTCAACCTTTTCTGAGTGTTGGTGGAATCTTATTGACAGGTTTCCACATTCCTGATAAAAGAAGGATATGTTTATTAAATGCTTATGGGTCGTGCACCGGGTGCAGACAGTTCTAGGAACAAGTGAAGGCTAAGAGATTGCTAGCACATGATGCTCTCATTCTTGCAGGGGATCTGAAATTTTATACTAGCTTAGATGAAGTGTGGGGAGAGGTGGCCTTATCCGATCCATTGGCGGTTTTTTTCAAAGATCTCTTTGCAAATAATCATCTGGTGGATGTGGTGCCTGCGGAGATGTTTCCAACCTGGCGAAATGGTAGAAGTGGGGTGGATAAGTTTCAAAAGAGATTAGACAGGGTGTATGTTTCAGAAGCCATATTAAATGAATCAGCTACATACAGATTGTGGGTGGAACTCCCTTTTATTTCCGATCATGCAACTGTGATTTTCCAATTGGATTATGGTTTTAAGATTGTAGCTTATCCTTTTAAATTTAATCCAGCGTGTTTGAAAGATGAGACATTTGGTGAATTAGTTCGGGCAGTGTGGAGCACTCAACATGATTCTGAGGAGGAAGGAGTATAAAGAAGATTGGCCAGGAAGCTAATTAAGCTTAAATCTCGGGGGAAGATATGGATAGCCAAAAGGAAACAAAAGGAACTTCGATCTTTTGAAAATATTGAAGTGGAGATTGCACACTTTACCAAACAAAGTTTAGAAAATGATCATAGTTATGATCATGGCTCACAACTGAAATTAATTGAATATGAACGAAACAAATTGTTGCTGGCTGAGGAGGAACGATGGCTCCTAAAGAGCAGGGCCACATGGATTCAATGCAAGGACAAAAATACAAAAAAATTTCATCGATTTGCCAGGTTTAGAAGGAATAAAAAACATTTGTGGGAGGTAAAAGATGAGTCAGACCAGGTTCACTATGGGCAGGAGGCTATTAAGGTTGAAGCACAAAGATTCTTTAGAACTCTCTATCAAGACTCGACTGAAAACTCGATCGAGGATCAGGTTACATCTGTGCGTATTTATTCTAGAATAGTCTATGAGGAGGAATTTCTTTTACTTGAGAAACCTTGTTCTATGGAGGAAGTTTTAGATGTTCTAAAGGGTTTCACCAAAGACAAAAGTCCTAGTCCCAACAGGTGGATTGTTGAGTTCTTTTTACATTTTTTTGATTTGGTTGCAAAAGATCTGGTGTAGGATGTCAAGGAATCACGTCTTTCTAGAGAGGTGAATAGATTTCTAAACTCGACTTTTATTGCACTTATTCCAAAGGTTAATGGTCCTGCTACATTTGGGGATTTTCGGTCGATTGATCTGTGCAATATTTGCTACAAGATTATATCAAAAAATATTGCCAAGAGAATTAGACCGATACTGTCCTGCACTTTATCAGAGGAACAATTCGACTTCTTAAAAGGAAGGAAAATTATCGACGCCATTGGAACTGCACAGGAGTGCCTCCACAGCATTAGAGAGAAAAAGTTACAAGCCTTAATCCTTAAGATAGACTTAAAGAAAACATATGACTGTATAAGCTGGGATTTTCTCAGGTTGGCTTTACTACAATGTGGATTCGGGTTGTTGACGACTAAGTGGATTATGAGATGTATCACATCAGCAAATTATGTGATTTTAATCAATGGAGAGCCAACAAATTTCTTTAATAGCGGTAGAGGGATTAGACAGGGGTGCCCACTATCACCTTTGCTATTAATTTTAGTAATGTAAGGTTTGAGTTTGGCATTAAAAAGAAGCCAAGATGAAGGCTTATTGACATGCATTAAGGTATCAAGGTTAATCAGGATTCTCCATCTACTTTTCATCGATGGCATCCTTAGAATGACTAAAGCTTCTATCGCATAATGGAAGGAGATAAAAAGGGTATTGAATGTGTTCTGTAGTGCAACAAGTCTCTTGATAAATGTTCAAAAATCCTCTTTCAAGTTTCCTTTAGTGTGGTGTTCAACAACAAGTCCTGGATACTTTAAAAACTTATTTTCTATAAAATTTTCATGATCTTACTGATGGATTTAGGTATCTTGGTTATTTTTTAAAGATATACAGGTAGAAAATTGAGGACTGGCAATGGCTTATAGAAAATAATGAAAAACAGATAAGCCATTGGTGCAAAATATGACTATCTATTGCGGGATGCTTAGTCTTATAACCCTAAATTGCACCACACATGCTTACCTGGCATCAGACCAACTCATATCCCTTCCTTTCCAAAGCCATGCTGAACAAACTCTTGAAAATCCTCTTAAATCAAGTGACACGCGCCCTAACTCACTACTGCATGCGTTGGAACGCTGACATGCCTACTACAACCCGCGTTTACCTAACAAAGCACAAAAACAGGAAAGTTGCCGATGGGACAAAAAGCTATGGGTCAGTTAACTGAAACTCCCGACCATGCATGGCCGAGAGTTCGTCCAAAACCCTAGCTCCTTCTAGCCTATAAAAGAAGGGGTAGGGGTACCATTTGGAAGAGGAAAAACATAGCAAAGAAACTCTACCCAATTGCCGAATCCATTTGTCCCAACCCTTTAGCATTTCCTCAAGCCTAAAGAGAATTCAAGCAAAGCAGTTGGAGGACAAAGAAGAGGAGGAGCCCAGGATCAGGATCAAGGAATGGTGGCCGATCTCTATCATTATTGTAAGTTGACTCATCTTGAGATTAATAAAAGAATATTTTTCCCGTCCCAATGCATGAGTTACGTGTGGTTTTTGTAATTTATGCTTAATTTCTAACCCTCAAGTAGAAAAGTAGCATGCATGCGTAGCGTTTTGTCTTAATTGCAGGAGAACTTTGGAAGGAGCAGCATAAGCAAGCGGACAAAGCGTAATGGAGGATTTACACCAAACATCAGTAAAAAGGTTAGTAAGTCATTTCCATGCTTGTATGTGAAAAATGGGTTTTAAGTTTTGGGGTGGTAGGTTAAAAGTGATTTCTTTAAGGTCATGATCTGCATGCAAGTCTGACCCTAGCTTGCTAGTCCGTAGGGTATTATTTCCCAACAACAAAATTGGCGAATCCACTGGGGATATACTCTTTAGGGTGTTTCGGATTTAGTTGAGTTTTTTGGGTAGTTTAAAGGATTAGATTGTCTATTTATTTGCATGTCTGTTTTTTGTTAGGTCAGAGCTAGCAGGGAACCTAGTTCTTTATACCAGTTTTTCCTTGACTGTTGCTTGACAGTGATTATCGGACACACAGAGGTACACGCGGCCTGCAGAAGGCCTACCCGCGTGTAACCCGCACCATAACCTTCTATAGCCCGCGTTTGAACGCTTGTTGTAAGGGTGTTAGTAGCGTGTAGGAGTCAGAAAGCTTGAAGAGGCAGTCCTCCTCCTCCCTGTCAGAATTATACATTCTCAGGGGGATTTCTGAATCCTGTCTGAGTCTTGCTGGTTCATAGTCTCGTCTCAGTTTGTTTGATTGCTTTTTGTTTTTCTTTGCAATTATTATTTTTTTCTGTTGGAAGAAGCATCCAAGCCTTCAAGAGACCCTGGTTGTCAATACCAGAGGCCTTTTCTAGGTTTGGGCTGCCTGTGTTTGGTTTTGTCTTAGAGTCTATACATACACGCAGCCTGTGCAAGTGCAGCCCGCGGGTACCCGCGCACTGTTGTAGGTCAGCACGCGTTTGAACGCGTGCTGTTTCAGTGACAGTAGCGGGCTTGACAGGTTGATTTTCAACCAGAGTGGGGCAGTCATCCCTTCCTGTGGTGAGAAGTGTTCCTCTCAGGGGTTTGAGTCTAGGGTTGCACAGTCAATAGGTTAGGGCCTCTTACCCTTAGCCTGTTTTTTCTTAGTTGATGTTTTGATAGAAAAGACAAAAAAGAAAAATTTAGTTTTATGGTTTTTAGACAAGTGTAAGAATCAGTGCTTTCTTGATTGCCATTGTGTGTCTTTTCTCTGTTTCTTTGCGATCTGCGTTTTAAGCCAGAATTTTATTTTGTTTTCTTGGTTTTGTGCTTGTCGGCATTTTTCCCTTGTTGCTTCATTTAGCACTCAAATAAAAATATATATATATCTCTTTTTCATTTTCTTCTTTGTTTGAAGATTGTGTTGTTGCATCAATAGCTAGGAAGAAGTCTTTTGTTCATAAGTTTTTGCAGTGCATTTAGAGCATAAGTAGCTCGTAGTCTAGCGAAATTCCTTTATGTTTGCTGCATGAAATCTTAGAAAAATTGAAAAGAAAAGAAGTCTTTCTTTGCGAAATGTTGTTGATTTTTGCATTTTTTGTAAAATTTTTTGTTTCCAAGCATTTCTTATTCATTTTTCTTTGAGTCTTTACACACCATCAGTTTCACCTTCATACCTTGTGACGTAAAAAAATCCCATAAAAGCAACGCTAATTAAAATCTATTAGACTTTTTGTTTGTAGGGTTCATATACTAGCTCAGGACTAGGGCCTTGGAATAGGTTGGAGAGTAAACTCTCCAAGGCCACTCAAAACCAAACATTGGAGTCTGTGATAGGGAGTGTAGAAGTCCAGTTACGTGGAAGTTATTCGGGACCCCCCTCTAACACATGGGCTAAACACGAGGTCACGTAAGGAAAGGTAGCGGAGATAACCCCTCCAAAGCCTGACCGAGCGTAGTGGAGAACACATATCGAGGATTTGTCTTGGGATTCCGTCGTTTGCATTTGCCATGGGGCTTTGTGGGTCTCGAATCCGTTCGAGGTCCTCAGTTGTCTTCCAGACCATTTTCTCTCGATACCCTTGACAGGTTTCAGACTTGATACCCTGCTCATTGTGGTCTACTCGACTATCGACTGTACCCGCCTGGTAACTGTTCGCGTGCTGGAAAACTAGTTGTCAATCTTTCATAGGGACATACACAGGTGACTGCGGGGGTATACCGTGGTACCTAGGACAGACATCGGGCCACGCTTTGTAGAGTATACCTGGAGGGTGCTTCCATTTTCGAGTTTCACTTGCACCGGTAAGTTGCTCTAGTGTTGGTTGTTGTAACTATTCTTCAAAATAGTTAGTGATTGCTTGTCTTATCTTTTAGGGGCTTCTTTTTTAGTGTGTGCTACTGTTTGAACGTGTAGAATACCTTAGCGTTTCTTGGATCTTCTCACACAGTGGAGGATCCTGAGCTTTTCCGGTCACGAAGGCTTCTGGGCCTGCTGCCAGTTATACTGGAGCCACCCCCGCCACCATTGAGGCAGAAGCTAGACCAAAAAGGGTCTTTTGAAGCAACCGGGTTACAAACCATTGTGCCCGAACAACTCCCGGAGGAACCAACCGCCAATCTTGGTTCGGTTGAAACCCCAACCACTGATACTTGGCCATCAGTCAGTGTACCAATCCTATTTTACGAACGCCTGTCAGTGCCTCACACAACTATGGCAACAAACGTTGTTACTTCCTCTGGGAATTCTCCCATTCCCACCACCGTTGCTACCACATGAGAAGCATCTCCTAACTTTCCTTTGTCGGCGGTCCGAGCCACTATGGTCTCGGCTGCAACTACGTCGCACAGTGGACCGACCCCATCTATCGCGGCGACCACACCTCCCTTTACACCCAGTGCGACCGGCCCTCCGTTCTCATACGGTATGCCCAGTTCAGGCACAAGTCCTGCACTCACTCACTCCACTTTACAGACTTTGGGTCTGGGGGAAGGGAGCTCTACCGCTCCTCTGCAAGGTCAACTTGGAGGCATTCCTATCCCTTTTAACGCCTTTCCTTATGTTGGAGGTCATATCTCTCCTTCGTCCCCTTCTCTTGGTGGTCTGCATCAGCAGTCCGCCGGGCAGCCTGCACACAGGAGTTCATTTGGAGCCAGGAGTCAAGGAACACCTGCGCACACTACGCCGGTAGGTTCGTCACCGTTTGTTTGAAACGAGACGTTTGGTAACAACACTTTCGCATCCACTGTTTTCCCATCTGGGGGCACTCCCATTTTTGGACAGTCTACTCCGGCGCAGGGTACTATTCCCGCGTTGGGGGCACATTTAGCAGGACTTTGGAACTCAGGTCAAGGATCCGTTCCCTCCTCTGGAATGCCATTCCGGGGTAATTCTTTCCACAGTCAATGGAACCCTGGACAGACTTCTATGCCTCTCCCATCAGGACTGGCATGGGGTAATCCTTCCCAAAGTCCGTCAAACACGATGAATTCCCAACATCCTATGTCCTTTATGGGGAATCAACCAATGATGTCTCCACAGATGCAAAATCCTTATGCTGGTCAGGGCCATGGTTTCTACCAGAATCCGGGCCAGCAGCCAAAATTTTCCTGGCAACCTGGTGCCAGTCAAACTCCAGGACCCTTTTTTCCAGGCTATCAACAGCAACCCAAACTACCATTCCTAGCGACGTTACACTTGCCCGATTTGACAAGGTTGTTAAATGATCCTATTTGTCACGATCCACGTTGGCCTCCTATGCCAACAAAGTTGCCTTCGGACATCCCAAAGTTCGAGGCCAAGCCTAACGAAGATCCAGGTGATCACGTGACTACTTTCCATCTTTGGTGTTCATCTAACTCATTGAAATATGACTCCGTCCAGTTGCGATTGTTTCAACGCACTCTTATCGGGAGTGCCGCGAAATGGTACATCGAGCTTGATTGCTCATGATATTCTTCTTTTGGTGAATTGGTGATGGCCTTCCTTAACCATTTCCAGTTACCTGTGAGATATGACGCCGGCACAGAGCTGCTTGCCAATTTCAAACAGACGACAGCGGACCATATATCTGACCATATCTGAGAGTGGCAACGCCGAAAGAGTCTAATCAAAGTACCAGTCCCACCAACATTCCTGCTGGAGTGGTTCCTTAAGTCTTTAGTCCCACAATTATCCAAAGACGTCGCGGCTTCAGGGGTTTTCTCTGAAGAAGATGCCATCATGAGGGCTCAACAGTTTGAGCTCATCTATTCTCAGTCTAGTTTATTGTACAACATCCTACTGGATGCACCACGATCGATACTGGATAAAACTAGACAGAGAGCTGGACCACATGCCGATGGTATTGTTGGCTCAGCACAAACCAAGCCCGCTGAGAAATTGACAAAGCAATTGCAACAGTTATCTATACAACACTCAGCGGCCAGCCAGACTACTGCTTTGGATGCTCCTCCTACCCAAATGTCGGAAGTACACTCCGTGCAGAGGACTAACCCAAAGTCCACCCAGCAGCCTGAAGGAAAGAAAAAACAATGCAAAAAGGGTAAGGGGGATAAAAAACCCATTGATAATGCTGGCGAGGGCACCATGGAAAAATGGAAGGCGAGGTATCCGTGCAACTTGTGTGCGGAAGACCACCCGACCCATCTATGTCCTCGACTTGCAGAGGCCCAAAAGTTTGTCACACAGCAACAACAAGCCGTGTTGACTAATCCCTTTCAGCATGGGCACAATTTAACTCAAGCCCCTACAAGTGCTGAAGGGGGCAGCCAGGAAACCTGCCCTCCTCCAAATAACTCCTCATCCGCGAACGTATATATGGTTAGGGGTGATGCTTTAATAACGACTAGAGTGCACGACTATAGTAAACCAAGCGCCTCTGAGAAGGGTAAAGAAGCTGAGATCCCATCTCTTCCTCTACAGATTGAGAAGACGTTGGGTGAGACAATGACACACATTCCAAAGGGTGCATTTAAGAAAGATTCTCACAACCCAAACGCAAGGGCCGCCCAGAACTACTCTGTGGTGGAATATTTATCACAAACCCCTTGTGCGATGTCCGCTTTGGAAGTCCTCCAAAGCTGCCCTGCTCAGAGGAAAACCTTGTTGACTGCTTTAGGCTCTACTGAGACTTGTAACCCGGGTACCATAATGTTAGATACGACCGACTTAAAATCTCGTCTGCCTTACCACGTCGCGTTTCAGATAGTAGTGGCTCATCCCACGAAAACTTTTACACGCAATATCTTTCGCACTGTGGTCGACGAGGGCGCCTCGACATGCGTTATGTCGTTAGCATGTTGGAAGGCCATTGGCCAGCCCGCTTTGTCTCCTTCACCTACTCTCCTCACTGCGTTCAACGGTCGTTCTTTCCGACCACATGACATCGTCCCTTCTTTCCCTGTGCAGTTAGGAGGGAAGACCGTGTGCGTCGAAGTAGAGGTAGTCGATGCCCCCCTCGACTATAATATCTTGTTAGGACGGAGTTGGACTTATGCTATGCAAGTTGTGGTTGCTACAGTTTTCCGAGTCTTGTTGTTTCCACACGAGGGTCGGATAGTGACCATCGATCAATTGTCCTTCTCTAGACCTGACCCAACTTTGGGGGCATCCACGGTTCCCATGATTGATAATCCTCAGCCCAGTGTCGTTAACGTAGGAGTTGGCTTGTGCCCATCCTTGATGGGTACCTTCTATTACCCACCTCCTCCTGACGATGTCAAGTTTATATCTAATCACCACAAGGCTGAGATTTTTCAAGTTTCGTCGTTCTGCACGACTTACTTTGAGGATCTGTGGATTCTTCCTTCCCCATCAACCACGATGGATGAGACAGGGCACTCCGGCATGTCCATGCCCTTGTCAGCCGCTGAAGTGGCGTACTCTTTAGTCCAGCAAGATTCAGCTAACCCTGATCCGACTCCAGCACAAGAGTCAGATCCGCTTCTAGAGCCTATCTGGGCTCAGGGTTCTCTCGCCAACATCGATTCGTTAGACTTAGTCTTGCCTTCTAACGAAGTAGTAATTGAAGCAATGACTAGTCCGGACAAACCTTGGGAAGATGTTCATCATAGATCATATTTCCTCCCAGATTTAAGCCGAATCGAGGTAGGAGAATTCACTATCACCATGACGGGAGATCAACCATGTCCTATTAATCTCTTAGCTACATAGGAAATTTATGATGAGGGGAATATGGCGACTATCGTTGAAACTATACCTATCAATATCTCCAGAACCCCTGGCGTCATAGACAATGTTTTCGTCAGAGCATACAGCTCCCCCGAGGAGATGCCAGGCATCGACTCACAAAGAGTCTATCATGAGCTAACTTTGTTGTTTTTCAAGCTCGCTTTGAGATCCGAAAGCAACATCCGGCGAGACTGCATTTATGATTTTCGATCTCGTCTAGATTAACTGAGAAAAGTAACCATTATGGAGTCTTCTTTAAGCCCTTTTCAGACTCCTTAAAGATGAAAAGATTGCCGAGTGACCTTGTTTCTTCACACTCATTAAATTGGTCCAGAAGAACGTTCCTTAAACGGGTCT
>ML814755.1:225036-257030 GCA_009831015.1 Picea engelmannii | reverse complement strand
CGAAATCACTGAAGCCTTCAGTCCGATCATCAAGATTATCAAGTCCATAACCGACGAGCCGTCGAAGACCTCTGGGTAGTGCAGTCGTACACTCATATTACACTCCTACCCGAGTTTAGAAGATTTTGAAGTTGTTGCTCGAGGTCTGAAGTACAACCATCAGGCCGAATCAACTTATGAGAGATGGATAATTTACATGTATATCTTTCTGGTTTCGAGATGTAGCTCCGCTATGTATTTTTGCGGCTACTCTTTATAGTTATTTGACATGGATCTACAGTGTACTTGATTGGTAGCCACGGTTCTATTTTATCCCGAGCATGGGTATGCCCGCCTCGGTGAGACATTTGTTATTTTTTAGACGACACCTCCTGATTCCTGATTCTTGGGCTCACTCATTCAACATATCAGTATAGATTGGTAAAAGATTGGTAATGTATTTCGACCATCAAATGCTCTTCTGACCTCACACATTAGGGGGCATCTGTTATAACCCTAAATTGCACCACACATGCTTACCTGGCATCAGGCCAACTCATATCCCTTCCTTTCCAAAGCCATGCTGAACAAACTCTTGAAAATCCTCTTAAATCAAGTGACACGTGCCCTAACTCACTACTGCATGCGTTGGAACGCTGGCAGGCCTACTACAACCCGCGTTTACCTAACAAAGCACAAAAACAGGAAAGTTGCCGACGGGACAAAAAGATATGGGTCAATTAACTGAAACTCCCGGCCATGCATGGCCGAGAGTTCGTCCAAAACCCTAGCTCCTTCTAGCCTATAAAAGAAGGGGTAGGGGTACCATTTGGAAGAGGAAAAACATAGCAAAGAAACTCTGCCCAATTGCCGAATCCATTTGTCCCAACCCTTTAGCATTTCCTCAAGCCTAAAGAGAATTCAAGCAAAGCAGTTGGAGGACAAAGAAGAGGAGGAGCCCAGGATCAGGATCAAGGAACAGTGGCCAATATCTATCATTATTGTAAGTTGACTCATCTTGAGATTAATAAAAGAATATTTTTCCCGTCCCAATGCATGAGTTATGTGTGGTTTTTGTAATTTATGCTTAATTTCTAACCCTCAAGTAGAAAAGTAGCATGCATGCGTAGCATTTTGTCTTGATTGCAGGAGAACTTTGGAAGGAGCAGCGTAAGCAAGCGGACAAAGCACAACGAAGGATTTACACCAAACATCAGTAAAAAGGTTAGTAAGTCCTTTCCATGCTTGTATGTGAAAAAGGGGTTTTAAGTTTTGGGGTGGTAGGTTAAAAGTGATTTCTTTAAGGTCATGATCTACATGCAAGTCTGGCCCTAGCTTGCTAGTCCGTAGGGTATTATTTCCCAACAACACTTAGTTCTAATCAAGGCCATTCTCGAAAGTCAGCCAGTCTACTGGTTGGCACTAGAAAATCTTCCATCCTCGGCACCCCAAAGAATTCATCAAGTGGTCTTTAGTTTTCTTTGGTCTGGAAGAAAAAAAAAAAGAATTTTCATCTGTGTAATTGGCAACTCATTGGTTGTCCAAAACTTCATGGGGGCTGGGGTTTGAGGAACCTATTCAGATTCAGCAGAGCTATGGCGATGAATATACTCTGGAGGGCATTGATGCAGGAAGGTTGTTGGCATCAAGTTTTAAAAGATAAATATTTTCCATTTGTATCTGTTGTGCGTTGGCTTCGATCGATATCCGTGTTGGGTGAAAAAGCCTCACAGTCTTGGAAGCATCTACTAAAGTCCTTACACATTCTCTTGCACTGGTTAGTGTGGTGCCCAAGGACGGGAGAAACTATTTTGATTGGAAAAGATCATATTCTGGGTATGGGGGATGTGGCCATTCTGTCTGAAGATCTCATCTCAACACTAAATCAGAAAGGTGTGCATTATTTATATCAGGCCTATTGTGAGCCCCATCCGGGAATGATTTTCTCAAATTGGTATTCAAGCGATGAATTGGAATTAGAGGGGAATCTAGCTTCTAAATGGAATACTTTCCGTTGCGCTCTCAGAAATACTGGTGGGCAACTGCAAGAGAGGTCGGACGAACTAAAATGGATGGGTGGCGATTCGTCGGGATTGATATCTATCAAAAATGTTTATGAGGCTACGGAAAAAAAGAATTAGAATTTTGTGATTGGAGTTTGGAGGAAGTCAATGTGGTCTTGGGACTACCCATTGAAAACAAATCTCTTTACATGGTTGGTGGCTGAGAATAAAATTATCACCTGGAAGAATCCAAAACACAGAGGTTTTATTGGTCCGAGTTATTGTATCTTATGCAAGAAGAGTAAAGAAACATCACATCATCTGTTTGTAGAGTGTTCATTCTCGAATGCAGTCTGAGAAAGGGTTAAAACATCCATAAAACTTTCGGGAGCATGGGCTGTAAACTCTATAACGGAGTGCTTTAAAAATTGGAAAGCTCAAATTTTTTTATATCCAACTTTTTCGACTTTCATCTGTTGGTATATATGGATGGAAAGGAATTTCACTATATTTGAAGATGGAATTCCCTGCTTTTAGAAGGTGGCTTTCCAATCCTTATCTGCCATGGGGGATTACAATTCAAAGTTGAAAGCTCCATCCCGGAGGGTGGTGCCTCTTCTTCCTGTAGTGGGTGTCACTATCGGTTGGTTTGATGGGGCTGCTCTTTCTTTGGGCCAAAATAGTGGGGTTGGAGGGGTTATAAGGATAAGTGAGCATCGATGTTATAAATGGATCTTCAACTGTGGACCTGTCACTAATACTAGAGTGGAGCTATTGGGAGCATGGTCTCTTCTTACTCTGGTTTCACGACTTTCTATTCTCGAGCTTCATATACAGGGGGATTCAAATATCATCATTGATTGTCTGTGGGGAAAGGGGTGCCTTCAAGTGGTCTGTCTGGAGTGCTGGAAGGATCGACTCATTGAACTAATCAAGATTTTCCAAAATATCACCTTTGCACATGTGTATAGAGAAGAAAACAAAGACTATCTTCTCTATACACATGTGCGAAGGTGATATTTTGGAAAAGCTCTTTAGGGTTCCCGAGAAGATAGTCTATTTTCAATGTGAAGAGGATCATGAGGGCCCTCATATGTTTTTAGATATTTTCTAGAAGTATTGATGCCTATGCATGAACCATCAGTTCAATGTTTTTTTGGGAGTTTAGCAGGCTGCACTAATGACATCAGTTTTTTTGGTATTGTTTTGACTGGTGTTCTTCTGGATTAAATCCTTTGTGGGGGATTTATTAGTCATATAGCGGGATTATAGCTCATGTTTGGGTTATTATTTTAGTCATTTTTCTATGCAGTGGGAAATGATTTCATTGGATGTATTTTGGCATCTGATGTTGTTTATCTTGTAAAATATTAGTTTATATTTAATATAAATATAAAGTGAAATTTTCTGTGGAAAAAAGAAAAAAAAAGTGGTGTGGTTTTTTTAATGATGGTGATGAGTTAACTCTCATTTACTAATAGAAATTAGTAATGGCTATCCTCACTGTCAGTTGACCACTAAGTTGTAATAGGTTTTTCCATCTTCTTATTAGTGCATCGAGCTTACTAGGATGATTGGAAATTGAATAAGACTAATAGATTTACAAAAAATAACTCTATTGATTAGTATAAGTGATTTTGTTCAAAGCCAATATATAATTGTTTGATTAAACTTTTGAAAGCTTAAGTCTAGACTAAAAACATGATTGTTCATGCTTCATATCATATGGAATCCAATATTGGGCCCTAAACACATTTTTATTGCATTGTATTTAGTAATGGGAGTCTTACTTGTTGGCAAGAAAATTATTTACCTAGCAGTTCGAAGACCTTGCTACTAATAATGTGGTTGGCTTGAAACACTAAAATATGTTTTATCATTGTCTCCCTACCAAGCCTACTCAAAATTAGGCCGAGTCATTTTTTAATTGGCCTTTATCCTTTTTTATTTCTTAGAGAGCGACTCTCTTAGGAGATAAATTACCTTAGGCTTAGAATTTTAGACTTCATGGCAAATGATTTGTGTTGAATCCTTGTTTTTTATATGAAAGAAGTAGAATTAAGTCTTATTTGATAATAAGGAGCATGTAATATGTTTTTCATGGTTTGAGACACATTTAAAGTCACTGTCCATATTTTCTTACTCACACCATACATATAGATATTAGGGCTTACCATGTCATTACGTTGGTAGGGCTATTACGGAGAGGAGGGAAAGGAGGTACAATTCCCCCCCTCTTATTATGCAACACAATGATACATTTATCATATTGCCACATACAATAATGAGACTAAGAAAAATCTACATTAGGTGATGACAAATGAAATTTGATAGTTGTGGAATTAGAGCTCACTGGTATAAGTTAGGGATTGACCGTTAATGATTAGGATGATCTTCCACTTGATGCCATTTTCTCCCTACAATAACTTAATGTCACTTTGATTATGCTTGTTTCTAATGCAGAGAAATCAGAGGTGGGAAACTACGATAATGAATGCCAACTAGAAATAACTCATATAGATCAAATATTGAGACACTAAGATTTATGAGGTAAAACCCTCAAAGAGGGATACATCAATGGAGCAACATAAAAGTTGTATTATTGCTCAAAAAAGAAAGACTATATCTAATACAATACATTGCTCTTTGTCATTCACCATCAATGACAAATGACTCTCCATATATATATATATATATATATATATATATATATATATCACAGACCAATGAGATGATAGGACAATGATGAAGTGTCCTGAATACCAAGAATATTCAAGGATCATCAGATTATCTATGCATATTATAGAATGTGATCATTAAATAACTAAAGTACAAAAGCACACTAAAATAACACATAACTATATTACATTGGGCATAACTATATTACAACTTCCTTCATTCCTAACAAAGCTCAAAGATGAAGAAACCTGGCTTGTGTTAAGGGCTTCATGAAAATGTCAGCAATATGATCTTCGATTCAACAAAATGTCAAGTCAAGAACCTGATTTAAAGAACATGACGAATTAGATTCTTAGCAAGCTCAATGTTACTCTGACTATCGTGGCCAATGATAGTCTAAAAAATGGCATAAAAGATGGAAATGTTAAAGTAGAGTGTGATTAGATGAAGTTGTAGGCAAGTGTTGAAGATAAACAAAAGTGCTTCAATCAAACCAAGAACCAATGCTCCAAAAAACACATGTACGAAGATGGTGTTCCATCGAAAAATGCACAAGTATAAATGAAGAAAAAGAGGAAACCATCATACATATCAAGAGAACTAGATGTGTTGAAGCTAGGGATCAAGGAAGATTCTCTAAAAGGTTAAAAAAACACATGGATGATCAATAAGAATGCTTTAGTCAACCCAAGAATCTCTCAAAAGATAAAAGTGATCTAATAATGTTGCATTTACAATGATCAAGAGATTAAAGGAATCGAAGAGAGTTGACTTGTCAACTGAGCTAAAAAATAAAAAAATGCATTAAGTGCACCAAGTGTCACATGATCTAAAATGCATGTGTATAAGGAATAAGTAAAAATATGAAAAAATTATAAAGATGAAAAGATCAAATGCATATGCTCTAAAAGGTAAAAAAATGTTGATGTCGACCTACATAAGTGCTATAGGAAGAAATTTTTTTCAACGTATATTTAGCTAGAAGCAAATGGAAATGTTTTCAAGATGGATGAATGTTATTGGGTTGAAGAAGATTGGATGTAGATGCATAAAAAGGAAAAACAATTTCAATGATCAACATAAGTTATCCAAGAATATAGAGGTGCTAGCATAAAAAACTGGGTAAGTGCTTCATGAAAAAGAAGTAAAGGTTCGAGTTTTCAAGATGGTTGAATACACTTAAGTTGAAGAAGACTGGGTGCAAATGCACAAAAAGAGAAAAAAATGACAATGATAAAAAGTGCTCCATGCAAAAGATGGTATAAGAGTAAAAAGCTAGACAATATGCTTCATGAAAAAGAATAAAACACCAAGCTATCAAGATGGATGAATGTATTAAAGCTAAAGAGGATCAGAGGTGGATGCACACAAAACAAAGGCACTGCAAACACAAAAGATGTCAACATAAAAATATAGAGAAAGTGCTTCATGGAAAAGAAGTAAACACCAAAACAATGCCATCAAGAAGTACCATCAAAATGAGACAAACTTCTTAGTATAGGTCTCGACAAAAATTAGCTTTGTTAGGTATTCAAGAAAGCTTTACTCAACATGTCCCAATAATATTGAATTAGGGTGTAAATAAATTTATGATCAAACTTGACAACATGAAGTTGACTATAACAAGGTACAAAACTATGTTCAAAGTAAAGTCCTTCAAAATCTTAGGCTCCAAGAAACCAAAAATATGCTTCATGCAAATTGATAAATCTTACAAGGGTTTCCTTGAGTGAGTACATGCACAAATGATCAAGAATGGGAGTGAAAACCCATAAAGTTGTCAAGGAATAGTCTCCAAAAGATGACAAAATGCATGTTGAGGTGAATTAAGATATGACTATGATACACACAATGAGAAATTTGTCAAAGATCAATATAAGTGCTTTAATCATTCAAACCCAAGAACCCTTGTGAAGTGAAGAGTGGTTTGATTGATTTCAAATGTTATATATAAACAATAATGCTTTGAAAAAGTAATTTATGTCATCATAAGTTGTCAAATGCAAAGACTGCATAATGATCAATTAAGGAGAGAAAATAATGACCAAGTCTACCATGTGTCAAATGGAGTATTAGCACCCTAAATATGAAGTTGAAGGTATTCAAAGATTAGCATGCCAACGAGTCCATGAGCTTCATCATTTTCATTAAACCACTTAGCTTTGCACCCAAAGATGCAATTTTTAGGGCCACTTAGCTTTGCACCCAAAAATGCAATTTTTGTCCCTAAAGTAATCCTGAACAATCCCTTACTTCTCAACAATTATTCCATATAATATTTCCACGAGTAATAAATATTTATTAGTTAAGTGGATTACATTTACATGATCCATAATAATAACCATACAAATAGAAATTGATTGCACCTAAGCCAAGTGTATGAACATTCATCCACTTAATAAAAATGGATCAAAAAGGTGTTGATCCCCAATATATGCCCTTCAAAAGTTACAAAAATGAAGATTAAAGACATTTTTATGATAAAAATGAAAAATATCAATCATAAATTAATTAATTCTTGAAACACTAGTCATTCAAGTACATAGAGCATGAAAAAATACACACTAAAAAAAATGCACAAAAAATATACTCATAATGACATTGTTATCATTGTTTGAAAATGGTATTGGAAAATCGAAAAGCCAATTGAGAAAGGTCCTCTGAATGTTTCCATGGCATGATAATTGGACCGTATAAGGTGGTACAAAACTTGTGACAAGAGTGGCAAGATCCATGCCTTCCAATCTATATGTAACTATTGTTGACAAGCATGTGTGGGGGGTGGCAAGGTAATGCCTCCCATGAATGTGGTCTTTGAGCTCAAAGCACTAACAGTTATGGGGAAAATCTCTCTATGGCTAGGGGAAAACCACAACAAATAGAATGAAACCCATAAATCGACTCTAATATCAAGTATGCTATATAAATGAAATGATAACAAGACAAGGCTAGAGGCGTACCTTGTCTGGAAGTTCGAAGAAGACCATTGTTGAACACGTGACCCAAAGATTTATACCCACAACTTGTCCTCAACAACCAAGATACCCAAGAATATGGTGATAATATATAATGTTAGGATATAATTAGAATAATCCATTAATGTACATGAAAAATATGCCCATGGAAAGTAATTCAAATATTTGCAAGATATCAATTGGACAAGAAAATAGTATTTCTATTAAACTAATCAACAAAAGTACATAAGTGACAAAATTATGTAACGAAACATATCAAAACCGAGAAACTAAGTCCCTCCAACTGAGCCTCCACCACTTCAATCCTCTACAAAGGCAAGCTCATATGTAGGAGTCAATAGGGTTCTCCACCACAAAGTAGGAAGAGCTTGGGGGTTGAACACAAGAAGTTCAGAATTTCAAGGACAAAGGGATGTAGACTCAATATTAAGTGAAATTTATCTAGAGTGTCTTTGCTCTGAATGTTGAAATGTTTATTAGGCTTGGATATGGCTCAATTTATAGCCTCCAAATGGAACTGAACGGCCAAGTCGGAGCATTTCCAGTATATGGAAGGTCAAGGATCATGGATCTCGTGACATGGGATGGAAACCCGACATAATTTTTAATTTTTGAGCACCAAACTTGATGTATGTGGGATGTAGTGGAGAAACCTATGTATACGCTTGTTGTATAACTGATAGGGCATATATGTACACAAATATGTATTTTAGCTATGGAGTGAACAAAAAGGGGACTTCAAGTCTGTAGAGGGAAATGGAAGGACATCCAAGCAAGATGCATGGAGTGAGGAAAAATTTGTTGTAACAAATGCACCCGAATGTGTGAGGTCAGAGGAGTATCTGCGATGGACGAAATATATTATAATTCCTAGAAGTGGAGTAATGAAGGCTCAACTGGAAGTACTAGTTACTCATGAGAATATTACAATCCATAATGACTTTGTACACATGGGTGCTAATATGAATTACACTGCAGATCCATGTGGATATATATCAAATAGTTGTTCATGGACATGAATAGGAAATAAAAAGTGGACATATGCCATAGGCTTTCATAGTCACAAACAAGACACAATGGAGTCCAATCTCAAAATCAACTGAAGATATCTGTATACAATGGAGTACAATATGATCTTCCATGATCACTGAAGTCATATAGGTACTGGTCCTATGAAAGATAGCAATAGATATGGGATTTTTCTACTATAAGGTGGAGGTCTTCTACACTATCTTCCGAAGGTGCAAGTATACATCATGTTAATAGAGGAGTTGAGTTCGAACACAATGAAACTTCGTTTGATTATCGTTCATTAAGGTATACTGTTAACAAATGTGAGACAACCCACCGATAGTGAAAGTAGGTGTCAAGGCACCGAGTACATTCCACAAGTGTGAATAAGGGTGTTGAGGTCTAACACTTGAATAATCCATCGGTCAAGAGACATTGATGTATTCCCAATTGTTGATGGCGGGAGAACCTGCCACTGATGACTGCAAGGTTCTAGGTACTCATAGGACTCTAGGTCTCGTTTCCATAATAGATGAGCTAAAGTCTATGGAAGGAGACAAACTGAAAGTAGATCATTAAGGCATATCTCATCATCCAACACAAGGTACAAAGCAATAGCTTGATGATTAGGAGGAGCTCATACATGAACCAACAACCATGTGTGTCTCTCACATGCAGAAGATGCAAGTAGTGCATGAAAGAGACCGTCTGAATAACATCCAATAAGGAAAACTACTGAAAAAGGTGAGGAAACCACCAATAGGGCAAATGGAACCCAAGACATTGCACAAATCCCAATGTGTGAATAGATTTCTTACCGTTGAACAAAAGCGAAACCCCCAGTCAACTACCAATGAGGAGATGTCATTTGATGGGTTCAAGTTTACCTATTAATGATGAAATTAGTCCTAGGGTGCAAGGTAGGACAATAGCTTCATGTGACTATGCAATACATTTAGGGTATGGACAACATGCAAAGTCAAGAGTTCTGAGAAATGGTCGACACAGGATTTAAACTTACTTTGAATAAGAGCATGAGACGTATGGATAACTCAGGCAACACAGACTTGATAATGATCTTTGATAAAAGTTTGTCATGTAGGAGGCATCAACAAACTCTCCATAGGGAATGGAAGAATAACTAGTCAAAGGAGTAAACTCTAAGTAATGAGATCAACTTCCTAAGGTCATGCTAAACCCAAACTTTGTATGAAAATGGACTCAAAAGATTTGCATTGTTCAAAGGAGACATGACTGCTGTCGATAAGAGATAATATTCTTTTCCCGCCCATATATTTTTGTTTTTTCATAAGCAAAGAAATTCTATGATATAAGAGAGGAAACGAGTGTTGCGAGTAAGCAATTAGTTCCAAGC
Source organism: Picea engelmannii (assembly GCA_009831015.1). Lineage (NCBI taxonomy): Eukaryota > Viridiplantae > Streptophyta > Pinopsida > Pinales > Pinaceae > Picea > Picea engelmannii. The sequence goes on along the minus strand of ML814755.1, from coordinate 247,008 downwards.
AGTGGAACATACCTATGCTTAATGCAAGGAAACACATGTGGGGAAAGGACACCCGGGGGGATTTTTCCTCTATGGGTAAAGGGTGTTAAGCTGCAAAAGATATATGGAAGGAATTGCTTGGATAGTGATGCAAATGTTTGGGGCAAGAGGCTTATAATGAGAAAGAGGGAACTGACAATAGGTTCAACAATGCAATCAGGATGATGAAATTCAATTGCAACTTAACTCAAAAATGTCTTTTTTCATAGATTTAGTCCCCTAGGCCCAAAAAAGTATAAAATAATACCCAGGAGAACTCTTCTAGACAATGGTGACTAGAGTATTCCTTTTTTGTAAGTAGTCTACTTGGTCCATAAAAGGGTTAAGATTATATTGAATAAACATCCTTTCAAAACCATTTATCGAGTGTTAAAGAGACAAGTTCACTTGACAATCTTTTCATTTTTTCGGGAGTCGAAAATAGATTAACTAAGACTTGGGGGGAGTCCCATAAATAATATTCATAATGCTCATGAGTAAGAAAATGGGGTTCAAATGAAAATTCATATTGGGACTATAAGGAACTCTTGTTCCTATGGAATAGCTTCTGCATGGGCACCAAATGACAAAAAGGCTCTAACTAGGGTACCCATGTTTGGTAAATCTCTACCACTTAATAACGACACTTCTAGTAGCAATGAGAAGGTTCTGTGTTGCTAATCAATGGGTTCGTATATAGGGTGTATGATTCATGGTCATAGGACGATGCAAGAATGCAAAGAAGATTGAAAACCTAACCTATATGTCAGTGAAAGAATATACATGTCGGAGGCACGAGCATGCGATATGATGTTGGAAATTCGTTAAAAACCCTGGACAAAACCACTTAAAACCAAGCCTTTCCACTACGCTATTCGTCCATAAGGCTAAAAATAGAAAATATAGGGTAAAACAATACAAAGTGGGTAAAAACATTCTTTTAATAGTAAAAAATAAGAAATTTTACCATACCATTTGAGTTTTTCACCCACATAATGCTTCGTAGGCCATTTTACCCACGATATTCCGGTTGTGATTGTGGGTGCTATGATCAATGGAATCAACAACCGTATGGACCAAGTAAGTGTCCATCCCATTTACTTCCATTTCAGTGGTTTACATTTAAGTTTTAGTCCCCATTTTATGAGTATTAGAGCCCGTTACATAGAAACTAGGGTGTACACAGGGGAAAGATCATCGAGTCATGTATACGACCTCATATATGTGGGAAAAACAAAGTCTACACGCATATATGAAGCCCTATATGCAATTTTCATAAGGTTAGCCCACATATAAGTCAGTGAACACATTTTTTTAAAGGGATTAACTCAAAAAATGATCTTCCTTTTGCAGGATGGTTATTGAATGGAGGGAAAGGGAGCATGAGGAGGTAGATGCAACAGTAGCAAGAGACGCAAGGGCCCAAAAATATTTGAAACGATGTGACCTTTATGAATTTTGGGTTCTCAAAGGAATGAGGGATCAAGTGAGGTTTCTACAGTTACTAGTAAACTATTTGGATACAGATTCAGAGGCCTTCAACCTCGATGGGAAACCATTTAGAATTGAAGTAGATGACATATAATCTATGATAGGATTGTCTCATCGGGGCAAGGTGGCGAATCTCAAATCCTGAGGGGCTGGAGGTGGTATGACTATTGATGCAACACCCATACCTTAGCAGGTTCTTCTTGACCTCCCGGTCTTTGGATCTTCCTATTCCTTGACCCGAAATGACTCCTTAGTTCCCACTTGAACCTTCAACACAAATAAAACCACAAGTCCTTCTTTGAAGTTACGCTTATGCGAACAAGAACTAGGTGTGAACCTCCACTCCACGTGACCACTGACTCAACCCGAAAAGGTGTTTCGGATTTCGTGACTTCGCTATTTCTTTTGTGAGCCCCTCTGACTCCTTCGACTCCCAAAACCCTGAAATGGGCTAACGGGTCCTTAAAGTCTCCCTTATGCTTCAACTATATGACCTCAATCAAGTCCTGGTGTCCACCTCCGAGCACATCGGGATTTCGTGACTCGTGAGTTCACGATGTGACTCTTCTCCCGTCTCCCAAAGTCTGAATTGGCGAATTTGTTTTGCTACAGATCTATAGTCCCAATTCCTCCTCGATCTAACTGTCTATATCGCGTTGGGACTTCACATATCAGGGACTCCCGAAAATGACTTCCTCCTGACTTCCAACTTCCGAAATGCCAAAATTCAAAGCGCTCAAACCAACGGATCTCATTGATTTAGATCCAACGGCTGCTACCTCTCCCGAGCTTGCGAGTGTTGGAAGACACTCAGCCTTAACCTCTTCGTTGATCCACTGGATCCAATGGTCCACGCAAAATCAATGTTTCTCTCTCTAGGAAACTCAATCGTCCGTTCAAGTTATCAAAGATTCCTGTCCAGATCACTTGGCCTTCTGCCTCCTGAGCTTGGTTTCTGTGAGGTACCTGTGACCCTCGGCCTTCCCTTGAACTTTCCAAGACTCTATCCCTCTTGAGATTGAATCTTGCTGCAAACTCAAAGGTTCCAAGGAATTCTTCTCGCACTCCTTGCGACCTTCACGATAATCACTAATTATCTGAACTCTCCAACTCTACGCACTCCTTGTGACAATATCTCTTCAACCACTCACTTGGTTGGTAAATTCTAAGACTTCAACCTGCCTATGCACACTGTGCATGACATTGTGCTATAACTGCACTTCCACTGGTATGAAAACAATGATATCTCTCCTAATCTTTTCTGAGGTAAAACCGAGAACTTGTCGACACACTCCTTGTGGACCTTCACTGCACTCCTTGCAGGAATTCTTAGGAAGAGAAACAATTGAAACTCATACTCTCCCTCTTACGGACTTCATACATTCAACATGAATTCATACACATACACAACATTGAAACACATGCATAATAGAGAATGAAATTAACTGTAAACATACCATTCAATAGATGTAAACATAATTCATAAACGCCATGAAGTTGGATCAAAGATTTCTCATATTAATCCAAGTGCATATGTACATGGGTCCTATAGCAACCTCTATCTGCTCATACAAATTTTACAATCTTTGTTCTTCTCGGCTCTCTCTCTTTCTCTACAGATCTATTCTTACTATTGAGAATAATGATACAATACAATACATATGCAGGAGATTTCTAGAGTTTTCCCTCCTACAACTCTAAGCTATCAAATAGAATTAAAGCCTACATCTACTTTACATTTATTACACTAAATGCTTATAACCGACAGATGAGAGCAAATGCTCAAGATCTGCATTACAATCTCCAAACCATAAAAGAAAATATATCTTTTCCAGATATTACATTAATGTTTCATATTTTTGAAATTCAAAACGTCTTCAAAATGCGTGCTGATTCATATTCAGCTATCCTCTATTTTGCGCATGCTTACTATGCTCCTGCATTATACTCCTCTGGTTGAAAAATTCATGGACTCTTGTCCATGAGCTCCTGCATCGTCTATCCATGTTTCTGGATCTCCACCTCACTTTCCCAATTGGCATCTTCAATTAGGTGTCCCTTCCACTTTACCAAGTATTCAAAATACATATTCCTTCAGGTCTTCTTGCTAGCCCTCTAATCAATGATCTTTTCCATCTGCGGCTTTTCAACTACATGCATCTGTTTGGCCCACTGAACTTCCTTCTGAGTCTCTACTCCTCTATCTTCATCTGCTCTGTAAGGATACATATAAGCTATGTTGAATATGGGTGATATTCCCACATCATCTGGCAATTCTATCTCTGAAGCATTTGCCTCAAATTTTCTGAAAATATTACACGACCCTATCTTTTTCATTTTCATCTTATTATATGTTCCGCTTGGGAACATTTTTTTCTTTAAATGCGCTAAAACTAAATCTCCCACTTTGAACTGTAGCTCTCTTCTACGCTGATCTTCTCTGTGCTTGTATTCCTGGTTGGAACTCTGCAACCACTCTTTAATCTTATTGTGGAGCTCTTGCATCTCTGCTGCAAAGTCTTCTGCTCCAACACTTCTGAACTCATTCTGATCTAAGTCTCTCAACTTAGATACTCCCCTTGGATGCATTCCATACATTATCTGGAATGGGCTCTATCCCGTGATCTAGTTAGGTGAGTCATTATATGCAAATTTTGCTTGCGGCAGAATCTGATCCCACTGACTGTGATGTTCAACTACTAAAATCCTCAATAAGTCTCCCAAACTTCGATTTACTACCTCAGTCTATCCATCCATCTGAGGGTGATATGATGAGATAAAAGATAAACTCATCCCCATCTTCTTCCATAGTTTCCTCTAGAAATGACCAACAAATTTTGTGTCTCTGTCTGAAACAATACTCTTGGGTAAACCATGAAGTCGAACAACTTCTTTGAAAAATAGATTTGCAATGTGTGTTGCATCACTGTTTTTCTGACATGGAATAAAATGTGTCATTTTTAAGAATCTTTTGACTACCATGAATATGGAATCAAAACCTCTCTGTGTCCTTGGCAGTCTTAACACAAAATCCATGCTTACTGTGTCCTACAGCCTCTCTGGTACTAGCAATGGTTGGTACAACCTTGTATTCTTTCTTTTCCCCTTTGCATGCTGGAAAATTCTACATATGTTCACAAAATTTTTGACATCTTTCCTCATCCTTGACCAATAATAAAAACTGTTCAATTGCACAAATGTTTTTTCATGACTGAAATGTACAACCAATCCCCCACTATGCTTTTCCTTCAGAAGATTCTCTCTCATAGAACTCTTATTGATACACAACTGATTTCCTTTGAATAATAGTCCATCCTGAATTAAATATTCAATCCATTGGCTTCTGTCTCTCAGAACATGGTTCTCACATGCTTCATAAGCATCCTTAAAATCTGAATCATCTCTGTACATGTCCTTAAGGTTATCAAAACCTAAGGTATTCACACAGAACTTCTGCAGAATCAAACATTTTCTGCTCAATGCATCAACAACCTTGTTAGCATTTCCAGAAATGTGCTTTATAACAAAAGTAAAGTTCTGCATAAATTCAACCCATTTTGCATGCTTCTGTTTTAGTTTCTCTTGTCTGGTTATAAACTGTAATTCATGGTTGTCGCTATACAAAACAAACTTTTTCGGAACCAAGTAGTGCCTCCATTTCTTCAGTGCTTGTATGACTGCATAAAACTCTTTATCATATGTGGAATAATTTATCTTGGTCTCATTCAGCTTCTCACTGAAGTATGCAACTAGTCTGTTGTCCTGACTTAAGACTGCTCCAATCGCAAATCCATTTTGTGTCACATCTCACTTGAAATGTCTTACTAAAATCTGGCAGAACCAGAACCGACTGTCAAATTATCTTATTCTTTAACAACTTGAAACTTTTCTCCACTTCCTCTGTCCAATTAAAAGACTTATGTATTTTCTTGATTGTGTCCATCATTGATGCACAAATTCCACTAAAATTTCGATGAACTTCCTGTAAAAAATGGTTGATCCATGGAAGCTTCTGACTTCAAAGATATTCCTTGGCGATGGCCAATCTTTGATTGATTTCACTTTATTAGGATCCATCCTTAACTCATTCGAAGAGATCATGAACCCCAAATAAATGAGTTCCTTCTTCATGAAAGATGACTTCTTCAGATTTATCAGAAACCTCTCTTGTTGTAACCTCCTCATCACTAGAGTTAAATGTCTCAAATTCTCTTTCTCAGTCTTACTGAAGATCAATATATCATCAAGATACACAATTACAAATTTTCCAATGAAATCTTTCAAAACTTCGTTCATCAATCTCATGAAAGTACTTGGCGCATTCGTCAAACAAAACGACATGACAAGCCATTCATACATCCCTTCATTCGTCTTGAATGATGTCTTCCATTCATCACCTTCCCTCATTCTAATATGATGATATCCACTTTTCAAATCAATTTTTGAAAAACAATTTGCTCCACTCAAGCAATCCATCAAGTCATCCATCCTGGGTAAATGAAATCTATACCTTGTGGTGGTTTTGTTTATAACCCTCAAGTTTTTACACATTCTCCATCCACCATCCTTCTTTGGACTTAACATTGTTGGTACAACTCATGGAATCAAACTTTCCCTAATCAACCCTTTGTCCATCAAATCTTGGACTTGCTTCTTGACCTCTTCATTCTCCCATGGCGTTAATATGTATGCTTCTTTGTTTGGTAAATTCGCTCCTAGTATAAGGTCAATGTGTTGGCTTATACTTCTGATGAGAGGCAATGAAAAAGGTAAATTGTCCACCACTATATCAACGAAATTATCAAGCATTTTCTTAATTTCCTTAGGTAGATCATCCATCTAAGTATTGGGCAATATGACTCTAGGTTTTCTCACCACAACAAACTTCATGTCTTGATTTTTCTTGACTTCATCCAGAAGTTCCTTCCCATTCATGAGAAGTATAGTATTGCTTGTTTCTTCCTTTGCCTTCTTGTCTTCAATTGGAAACAACATATGTGTCCTACGATTCTTCTTTGAGGTATATGTGTTCTTTCTTCCATCATGAACAACATTCCTGTCATATTGCCATAGTCTCCCCAAAAAAATATGACATACATCCATGGGAATAACATCACGTAAAATTTCATCTCTATATCCCCCTATCTTAAATTCAACTAAACATTGTTTAGTGACTGTTACCTGATGTCCTTTTTGCAACCACGAAAACTTGTATGGGCTTGGATGCGAAAATGTCTCCAATTCCAGCTTCTCCACCATTTATGTGGATACTAGATTATCTGTGCTTCCACTGTCAACTATCACCTTGCATACCCTATCCTTGGTCTTGCAAGTAGTTCTGAACAAACTATTCCTTTGGACTGGATTCTCTATCTCTTTCTCCGGCTTCAAGAGAATTTTCCTCATCATTAAGGATCTTCCGCCTCAACATTTTGTCTTTGTGCTTCTGAAATGTGAGCTTTTCCTCCTCCATCACTTTTTCTATCGGGACATTCAAAATATTTGTGTCCTATCTTTCCACAGACAAAACAATTTATTTCACCTCCTCTACTTCTTCCTCTTCCTCTAGATCGAGGAAAAGTGTTTGTATCGACATACTGTTCCCCTTGTGAACTTCCCCCCCTTTCTGGGTGGTTATAAGGTTTCTTTTCTTCATCCTTGGGCTTCTGTACTCTGTCCTAGGCAATTGCTTTGCCTCTTCTCTGACTTCTACCTCTTCCCCTTTGACCTTGCTTTCAGGCTAGTTTTACTTCTGCCTTTGAAGCAATTTGATAAGCATCTTCTACATTCTTGATTGTCACCATGTTCATCTCATCTTGAATTTCATATCTCAATCCATTCATGTATCTAGCGAAATTTTCATCATCACTCTCGCGATGACCAGCTCTGATGTTGAGTCTGTAAAATTCCTCAGTGTATTCCTTCACTGTCATCACTTTCTTTCTCAAATTCTTCATTCTTTGAAACAGATTAATTTGGTAATCTATGGGTATAAACTTGGCTTTCATCTTTTCTACCATCCTATCCTAGATTTTGATTCGTTGTTTTCCTTTACAATGCCAGTCAACCTACAGTTCATCCCACCACAGTGTTGCTTTCCCTTTCAATATAGTGACATCATGTTTTACTTTCTTATCTTCTTTGATATCCTCATAGTCGAAGTATTTATCCATATCTCTAAACCAATCTAGCAGCTCCTCAATGTCTAAGTTTCCTTCATACATCGGGATGCCCATTTTTCTCTGGACCCTATTCTTGCAACACCTTTGAATAGACGTTCCTCTGTAGCATCTTCAGCTACAACTTCTTCTTCGACTCTGGCTTCATTTTTTCTTTTAGCCTCACTGATATCTCCAGTATTAGTTGTTCATCTCTGTGTTGTCTCCATAGCATCCAATCGAGCATGAAGTTCTCTCATTTCCCTTTCCATGGCTGGATCAGGCACGGGTCTCTCTTAACGTCTTCTTGGTGACATTGTTTCAATCTTTCCCCGCAAATTCAAATCACAACTATTCCCTGTCTTCCTTCTAAAGAAAAAAAAAGTTGTTAGCTAAGCTCTGATACCACCTGACATAACACCCCTACCTCAACAGGTTCTTCTTGACCTCCCAGTCTTTGGATCTTCCTATTCCTTGAGCCGAAAGGACTCCTTAGTTCCCACTGGAACCTTCAACAAAAATAAAATCACAGGTCCTTATTTGAAGTTACACTTGTGAAAACAAGCACTAGGTGTGAACCTCCACCCTACGTGACCACTGACTCAACCCAAAAAGGTGTTTCGGATTTCATGACTTCACGATTTCTGTTGTGAGCCCCTTTGATTCCTTCAACTCTCGAAACCCCGAAAAGGGATAATGGGTCCTTAAATTCTCCCTTATGCTTCAACCATATGACCTCAATCAAGTCTTGGGTTCCACCTTCGAGTGCATCGATATTTCGTGACTCGTGATTTCACGATGTGACTCTTCTCTCGTCTCCCGAAGTCTAAACTTGTGACTTTTTTTTTCTACAGATCGATGGTCATGATTCCTCCTCGATCTGACGGTTCAGATTGCGTTGGGACTTCACATATCGGGGATTCTTGAAAATGACTTCCTCTTGACTTCTGACTTCTGAAATGTTGAAATTCAAAGTGCCCAAACCAATGGCTCTCATTGATTCAGATCCAATGGCTTCTACCTCTCCCAAGCTTGCGAGTGTTGAAAGACACTCATCCTTAACCTCTCCGCTGATCCACTGGATCCAATGGTCCACGCAAAATCGGTGTTTTTCCCTCTGGGAAACTCAACTACCCATTCAAGTTCTCAAAGATTCCTGGCCAGATCACTTGGTGTTCTTCCTCCTAATATTAGTTTATGAGAGGTACTTGCGACCCTCATCCTTCCCTTGAACTTTCCAAGACTCTATCCCTCCTGAGATTGAATCTTCCTACAAACTCAAAGGTTCCAAGGAATTCTACTCGCACTCCTTGCGACCTTTATGATAATCACTTATTATTTGAACTCTCCAACTCTGCGCACTACTTGTGACAGTAGCTCTTCAACCATTCACTTGGTTGGTAAAGTCTAAGACTTCAACCTGCCTATGCACACCTTGCACGATGCTATGCTATAACTACACTTCCACTGGTATGAAAAGAACGATATCTCTCCTGAGATTTTCTGAGGTAAAACCCAAAACTTGTTGACGCACTCCTTGCAGACCTTCACTACAGTCCTTGCAGGAATTCTCAGGAATAGAAACAATTGAAACTCATACTCTCCCTCTTACATACTTCATACATTCAACATGAAATCATACACATACACATCATTGAAACAAATGCATAACATAGACTTAAATTAACTGTAATCATACCATTCAATAGATGTAAATATAATTCATAAACACCATGAAGTTGGATCAAAGCTTTCTTATATTAATCCAAGTGCATATGTACATGGGTCCTATAGAAACAACTATCTTTTCATACAAATTTTACAATCTATGTTCTTCTCGGCTCTCTCTCTTGCTCTACAACTCTATTCTTACTATTGAGAATAATGATACAATACAATACATACGAGGGCTCTTTCTAGAGTTTTCCCTCCTACAACTCTAAGCTATCAAATAGAATTAAAGCCTACATTTAATTTACATTTATTGCACTAAATTCTTATAACCGACAGATGAGAGAAAACACTCAATATCCGTGTTACAATCTCCGAACCATAAAAAAAAATATACCTTTTCCAGATATTACATTAATGTTTCATCTTTTTGAAATTCAAAACGTCTTCAAAATACGCATTGATTCATATCCAGCTGTCCTTTGCTTTGCGCGTGCTTACGATGCTCCTGCATCAACTATTGAGGAGTACATCACCACCCATTGTGTTGCATGCCAAAATAAAGTAGGGAGACAACTCCCTATCAGGGCGATCGAGAACCTTAGTCTAAATATCACCGTGATTATACTCACCCGGATATCAGGATCGACTACGTTGTACCAGACATCAAGGACACTTATGTTCTACGTGGTGGATTGTTTAAGACCCATTGTTTATGACTAGTGTACCTAACTATTGGCCAACATGAAGAGCTAGTTGATAGATTGCAAACAAGGGCGAATGAGGAGTTTTAGATTTTCATCCATACTTTGTAGTTTTTTCTTTGAGACTAGGGTTCCAGGGTTGAGCCCTAGAGTAGATATTACTCCACACAAATTGTGTGATCCAACCATGTCACGATGCACCGTCGTGATGAGGCATCTAGGAGGTGGTAGGGTGCCAACTCCCTAATGATGAGTTCTTTTTCTGGTGGCATCGACAGGTCATAGTCATTGAAGACTATCCTTACGGAGGGATCGACTATAGAGGTGTTGCGACCATTTTGTGCTTCCTTTCTTTTGTTCCACATTCTAACTTCCCTACTTATTTACTCCATTTCTTTTCCCTCTTCTACACCTCCCCTTATTCCCTTTTTCTTTTATCCATTTTTTTCTCCCTTTTTGGTTACTATACTTAGTCATATTTCAGTGTTCACAGGTTCACGGGTTGGTGGGACTTCATTTCAACTCACTTTCTTATCTTATGAGTCTGGTTTAACACTTATCCATTTTTTCAGTTTCGCGGGTTCGAGCTCTCATTCTCCATTTTTTGTGACCTTCACTTTGCACCCCAAGTTTCATGATCTACATTTTGACCATCATCCTTGTCGTGGGTTTTGAGCTTGAAAGTAATTCATTCCTCTTGCATGCGAGTTTGACCGACCATTATTCTACACTTAGTATATTTTTGATCATCTATACAACCACAGGTTCAGGGTTCCTGGGTTGGAGGGTTCATGAATTTTTTATATTAGAACTCTCTCTTGTCCATCCCGACCATTTTGTTGCTTTTCTTGATACGCATTAAGTATCGTTTAATGCTAATAACTATTGTACATGCCCCAAAATGATCGTAATTAATGGTGAAAGGATCGAGGAATTACTCATTAAATCTCATTAAATCTTCATTTTCCAAGGTATTAAAATATCATTATCTTTTCGAAAAAAGGTTTATTTGAGATTATTATCCATTTGAAGAAATAGTCTCATCAACCTATGGAAGCATCAACTAGACAAAAATTTTGTGGTGATAGTCTGAATATCTTTGGTCGTGAAGACCAGAACTTCCAGTGGTCAAGAGCATATTTGTATTATTCCTCTCCTATTGCACAAAAATATGTAATTTGGGCATCTGGAATCACTCGTGTTGGGTGTGTTTCTAAGGATTTTGATTGTAAAGAACTCATTTCATGGTGTGTGGACAAGTACATACCGAGCCAAAGAATTATATAGCTCCATGATCATTCTATGATTTCTCTTTCACCTCAAGTTTTTCACAATATGTTAAAGCTTCCAGAGCCGACTCTTACTTTCAAAGGTGAACATTGCAAAGAATTATTGAAGAAACATAACAATGGGATTGACCTCATGCTGGAATATTTGGAGAATCCTGCATCTGTCCCAATAGACATAACCAAAATCCAGGTTGAGTATTTTAAAAACCCTTATTGAGAAATTGCATGGTTATTTAGCAGGTTGATAGGTCAGGAAAATATTGCTTCTATCTCTCGCATGATTTTATATATTATGTATTTTACAGTATAGGAACATGCCATTTTTGATTGGGGAAAACTCATTTCTATCGAAATCTCGTCCCAATTATCACACTATAAAAAAGACAAAATTATTTATGGCCTCGTATTTGATATTTTCTATTTTGCATTGTTGTCAATTCCCAAAATTAACCATTAGTAAGAGGGTGAATTGCGAAACAAATCCAGTTACCTTTCGGTATCAAGCTTTATCGAGACATAAGACCCCTTTTTTTTTCTATGAAGTTTATAATAATTTTTTTTCAGTCTTCAAAAAGCTCTTGTTGGGAGAAAACACTCCAAGGATATCTAATCAAGCTACCATTTTTTTAGAGAAAAAAGGGGACAAAAGAAAAAATGGAGAAACACAATATCATAAGGATATTTTGCTTGAAAGAGAATCCTTCTTTTCTCCCGTATCATGTATCTGATAAACTATTTATTACAGAGGTGGAAAGGAAATATAACTTCTGGCTACATTTTTTCCATGAAAAAAGGAAAACACAGTTTATTCTCCTGCCATGGAAGATTGGAGAGTTCATTTTCAGAAATATAAATAAAATTGACGAATTTGGAAATCATTTTAACAATGTGAGTTTAAAGTATGTTGAAAGGATCAAAGGTTTCAATCCGAACCAAATATTTGTTGGACATATGCATTCAATGGGGTTCAATAACTCTTTCATTCAAACTGTCTTGAATGAAGAAGAAGAGAGTAACAACCAAAGCACTCTCGTACATAATGCTGGAGATTTAGAAACATTACTTAGCGGTAATGATCTTTACAAGAAAAGGGGAAAAGGTCTGAGTGAAGAAAGTGATCAATCTCCAGTTGTTACTCCCAAGAATACTACATCCAGGAGCACTGCTCCAACAACCCACCCAGTTAAAAAGGTTTTCAACAGTATTTCTAGTGGAGGGGGAGAGAAGAATCCTCCCCCTAGAAAAATTGAGAGTTCACACAAGTTTCCCATGAGAAAGAAAAGAAAACATTTAGTGCAAGAAGAAGAACATAATCTTATAGAAAATGACATCCAAATATTTTCTTTGGAGGGTATGGAACTAGAAGAAGATATTCAAAAAATATTTCCTGCAATAGAATAACTAGAAAATATGGCTCAACAAGATTCTTTATTGGAAGTCATTGGAAATGAGACCTTTACTGAAGAAGAATCCTTTACTTTTCAAAGTGTTGTTTTTGATAAAGAATTTAAAAAGTTGATTGTAGAAAGAAGTGACTAGAAGAATAAAAAGGGAAAGGCCCACTCAGAGGTTGACCTGAAGGATATGCGATCGTCCCAAATTTCCAAAATCCATAGGGAAACTGAGGACACACTCGACGAATATATTGATGGTTTAGAGGTTGAAAATTCCAAATTAAAGGAGAAGATCAAAGAATTGGAAACGACCTTGATGCCTCTTCCAATCCTGGCCAGTCCTTTGACAATGATTAAACAAACTACACCCGGTATTAAATTAAATGGATCTTTTAGTCTGCTCATGAATATCTCCAAGCTGATTTACAGAATGAAGAAGGATTCTATACAGATGTTGTTTTACCATTTGGGATAAAAGACTCAAACATGACATAATTGAAAACGAGAGAAGAGGATTTCCCTTCTCCAAGTCGAATTAAACAAATGAATGCCTGTTGGAAAGAAAAGATCAAGAATTTGAATAATGTTGTCCAAGCATTCAACAAAGCCATAGTGAAAAGAGAAGAATGATTTAGAATACTTATAGAGGTAGACTTGGCAGGAAGCACTGATGAGGTGCAATATCCTAAGTTAATTCTCAATTCAATGTTTATGACAAGGCAACACTTTGATGAACAAGTGGAATTATCAAAAGGATTATCGACTGAGAAATTCAATGACATAATTGAATATGGCGAAGAAGATATAGATAATTGGATGGTTGATTATTCTATGAAAAATAAAGATATTGAGGAGGCAATACATGACCTTTCTCATGACCTAAGATATTTAGAAGATGAATTGTTTAATATCAAAATTAGGCATGAAATAAATGTTGTGCCAATGAAAAATTACATTGAATATTGGTTTAAGAAGGGAATTGATAAATTAACTAAAGAAGGCCAAGAAAAAACAGTTGAGACGGTTCCTATAACTTCCAAATAGGAGAATAAAAGGACAACAACAAGCAAGTAAAACACGAGATAGACCATCATAGTAGGTTTATGCTGATCACATATTGCTTTCTTTATTAGTATTTCATCTAGTTACTTTGCTTCTTTGACTAGAAAGGTTTAACCAAAATGTGCTAAATTCTTCATGTCTTCTTTCCAGGTCTTGCTACTCTGTCATCACCCACCATCTTCTCTCCACAACTCACTTCTTGTTTATATTTAATTTTAATAGTCCACGGGAGCCCCAATCCCAGTCCTCAGGACAAATGCATTTTAATTTCAAAGCTTTGTAACAGACTTTAATATTTTTTCAGACATCCCAAGGGAACTAATTAGGGATCAATTTTGATGGTGTTTTATAACTCTGAGTTTTGAGTATAAAATATTTCATATTGATCTATCATTTTCTTCATTTGATCTCCACATGTGTTTACTCTATTAAAGTTCTCTTATGCATACAAACCACTTTCTTTTATTTTTTTATGTGATCAGTGTTGGAGATACTTAACACACACCTATGATTTCATTTTCCTAAGGTTTTACCTATGTTTATTAGTCATTATTCAGTATCCTATAGTTTAGGGAGAATATTCCTCTAGGAGAATATTCTCTTCAGTTCACACTCCAGTTTGATTAGTTGAGTGGAGTCTAGATGCTACATTAGGATCATCACCATGTAGCATTAGGATCATCACCAAATAATGCACATTGTCCTTGGGATTATCATTAGACTAGCGCATTACTCATGATTCCATGATCTCCTCTTCACTTCACTCAGTTTCAGTTAGTTAACTGAAGACTGAGAGACTAGTTAACTCAGACTAGGTGGAAATTCACTCCTGTAACTTCCTGAGAGACTAGACTAGGTGGCAGTTTACTCCCGTAATTGATGGTGTGTGTCTAGATCACTCTAGATCACCACTATGGTGCATTGGATTCTCCTCCAGTGCATGTGTAAATTATCATTCATTCATTTGGTTAACGAGAATTATTCCATTCTTTATCTCTTGCTTCTCTTTTCTCATATTTTCTATGCAATTTGTGTATGTGATTTGCTAGCTAGATCTATTATGTGCAGTTTAAACACATTTACATCGTATCAGAGATGAAAAATTGCTAGGTAAAAGACATATTGGACTCTTTTTGCAGGTACTAAAGATTGAAGAACACAAAAAACATGGATTATTCACTGACAATACTTATCACTCCTCATAACTATTTGGAGTGGAAGCCAACAATTCTCCTTAAAATCATATGCAAAGGCTTGTACCAAATAACTATGGAAATGGAAGTAGAGCCTGATTCCACCAATGAGAAAAACAACTTTCTCAATAGACAAGATATGGACATAGTTTGTATCCTCTGGTTTATTTGTCCTGAAATTCTCCACCAAGTATATGATGACTCACAAGACTCAACTCCAAATGAATTATGGACCATATTGGAGGTTCTATTCAAGAGTAAATAATATTGTGAGGATTTCATGTAGGATATTGGAAAGATAGAGACACAAGAGAAACCATCAGAAGATCAAGCCTCTTATTTTGAAGAGTCTTCTACACAAGTATCTGGACAAATTTGTATTCCATTAATTGCAGATGATTTCTACTCCATTTCATATTTGTTTTCTGAATTTCATGTGGAATATATGTTGCATGCAACTTAGGAGTCGTGCATGCATCTCAGGAGACAAAAAGGGAGTCACGCACATTAGATTAAAAAAAAATCGGATATTTGAATTCCTCTTGGAAAAATATCCAATTTCAAAAACAATTGTCTGAAATGGAGTTCGGGAAGTGAATTTATGATCATTTTAAAATCAACAAAATTTCAGTGTTTTTCC
Source organism: Picea engelmannii (assembly GCA_009831015.1). Lineage (NCBI taxonomy): Eukaryota > Viridiplantae > Streptophyta > Pinopsida > Pinales > Pinaceae > Picea > Picea engelmannii. The sequence continues at coordinate 231,388 of ML814755.1, read as the reverse complement.
AGAAACGATTGCATGGTTTTCAAAATTTCATCCAAACTTTATTTGGATCTTCTTCATTACAAGAAGATAAAATGGATAGGTGTGGAAGAATCAATGGTGCATATACTTCATCATATCCATGCAACCATCTACATATTCAACAAAATCTTCAACGAGTACAAACTTTCACAGTTGCAAGGTCTTCTTGGAGTGAAGGACATGGTTTCTTAGCAACTGCTTTATGTTCCTTCTCATATTTTTTTATGCATTGTAATTTGAAGGGGTGGTTTTCCCATGAAGTTTTCCCTCTTTCCTCAATTTTTTCAGTGTCACATTCTTATATGAATTTTAAAATGGGTACCTAACATGGCCTTTGTTGTCAGGACCCATTCATCATGTACACCCAAGCAGTGTTCAAGGGGGTGTTGAATATATTACACACTCACCTATAATTATTTTTCTAAGTTTTAGCGTCCAATGTTGAGAACTCTTCCTTACATGAGAATATTCTCTCAAGAATATTCCCCTACAAAATAGGATGTTCCTCTTCAATTTAGAGTCAGTTACACTTAGTTTGACTAGTGGAAGTCGTGACTCATCTAACTGATGATTGCATGGATCAATTAACTGGGACTAGGTGGCAATTCACTCCAATGTCTATCAGTGAGTGTCTATATCTCTCTATATCACAACTATGGTGCATTAGTTACTCATGTAGCCTATATATATTGTAAATTATTCACTCTTTGAGTGTGAAATACAGTTATTGAGAATTCTTCCATTCTTTCTCTCTTGCTTCTCTTTTCTCTATAATTGTGTATGCCAATTCCTATATAGATCTATGCTATGTAGGATCGACACACACACACACACACACACACACACACCATGGAGAGAATGGTGAGAACTATTTGTTTCTCCTCCTTATATTTATCAACTGCGCAAGCCTTGAGTTGCGACAACAAATCCTTATATTTGGTAAATAAATATTGGAGATTGTTGAAGGATTTTCGATCCAATGTGAGCAATTCCATCTCAAGCATGTGTCCCCTCATCTTGCCCTGTTTTCCAAAAATCCCTTCCATAGTGGTCCAGGCTTCATTGGGGGTTTTACAAGAGGATATGTGATAGAGGAGTTCAAGATAAATGAGATGAAAAATTGTTCCAAATGCTTCATCAATTTGATTTAGATACTTGGATTTTTATATGGCTGATGTTGGTTCTGTCTATGTGTCTACTTGGACAATGACCTCTCTTGAGGCCTTTATCGAGTCTTTGACACAAGAGAAGGACAAGCTCATCAATATGGGAAAAACAAAAGGCCTAAAGGCACATGCACTTACTGTGCAAGATGGAAGCGATCATCAATATCATAAATCTAAAGACAAAGACAAAAGTAAAGCACATGCAAATCCAAAGAAGGAAGGGTACTCAAAACCCTTCAACGATGCCTCCGGATCCAAAGGTTGAAAGGGAAGAAAAGGGGAGAAATGAACTTACTGACATAAAGGATTCCATCCAAAATCCACATGTATGTAGAAACAAATAGATCTAATGACCCAAATACTTTAGAAAAACAACCTTGGATTATCGCATCCCTGAGGGTGCCAAGAAGAAGAAGCCATAATATAAGAATCTGAAGAAAGGAAATTCTAGCCATGCTTTGATTTCCATCAACTCCTCTCCCAATGCTTGGATCATAGATTCAGGTGCATCACACCATATGGCTTCCAAAAAATAATTCTATTCTTCATTGGATGCATGTAAAGGTCCTCATATTCTGATGGGGGACAACTATCTAGTCGAGGTCACTGACAAAGGAAGAATTGAACTCACAAATGGAAGCTTCGAGAATGTGCTACACGTTCCCAAACTTTCTGTCAATATTCTCTTCATGTATCAGATGAAAAAATACAACACTGAAAAGAGAGTCATATTCACATCTGATGCAATGGATATCTATGACATGTAAACCAATTCTAGGGTTGCTACCAGTGAGGTAAACCATCAAACTAGACTCTACAAATTTTCTGAATTTATTGAACCAGATTATGCATTACTGCTTACCCATGATGATGAAAGTAGTAGGATATGGCATGAAAGGTTCATACATTTAAATTTTAGATATATGAAACAACTTAGAAACCAGGGAATGGTTGATGGTCTACCTGGCATCCACTTCTCCAAAGGAATTTGTGAGGGGTGTGTTCTTGGAAAACACCCTCAAGAGAAATTCGACAAAGGAATGACTTAGAAGGATTCCCTTCCTTTATATCTGATCCATAGTGACCTCATGGGCACTTTTACGCATCCATCAATCAGTAAATCAAGGTACGTGGTCATTTTTGTTGATGAATTCTCATGCTTCACATGGATTTTATTTCTCAGGAAAAAATCATAGGTCCTTCAACACCTCAAATATTTCAAAGCCCTTGTTGAGACAGTCAAGAAAGAAAATCAAAGTCCTACGAACAGATAACAAGGGAGAGTATTTCAACCATGAGATTCAAAATATTTTTCATGAGGCAGGGATTCAGTTGCAGCACACGGTTCCTTATACTCCACAACAAAATGAAGTTGTTGAGAGAAAAAATAGATCTCTAAAAGAGATGGCATCTTGCATGCTACATGCAAAGTCACTTCCACAGAGATTATGGGTTGAAGCACTTAATTGTGCAACCTACATCCAAAACAGATCTCCCTATAGATATGTCAAGGATAATACCCCCTACAAGGCTTGGAGTGGCCTCAAACCAGAAGTGACCCACTTTCTTATTTTCGGTTCACGTGCATGGGCTACGATTCCCTCTGAGAAGAGGAAGGCATTTGATCCACAGAGAACAGAGTGTATTTTTTTGGATACCCCGATGGTGTGAAGGGATACATACTCATTGATCTTTCCGTGGACTGGCTCATCATTGAGCGCATTGTCCAATTCAAGGAAAGAGTCTCGCATGTACCTCTACAGCCGCATGCAGACACTTTTGTTCTTCCACCTGTCAGAGATGATGAGAATGCACATGTCGACTCTTATTCAAATGAGAGTTCTAATTCATAGGATTCAAATGATATAGATACATAGTCAATACAGTCAGATGCATAGTCAATTCATGTAGATCCAGAGTCGAGGCCCAACTGGGCCCATACTACTCTTCGATGCAAGGGATCTTGTTGGGGATCCAATTGATACAAGGAGGACTCGATCTGATTTCGAGGAGCCTTCTCTTACACTCACTGCCACTAAACCGTTGCCACCTAGACATATTTTCTTGGTTCAGTCTTTAGATCCACAGTCTTATGTCTCTGATACCATGTTGTTTTTCTTCATATGTGTCCCAGATAAACTGGAGAGAGTGTATGAATCCATTGAATCCTATGAAATCTCCATTGAATAAGTAGAAACTTTCTTTCAGGATCACAGGCCCTCCTGTCAGGGAGTTAGCCTAGTCCTACTCTAATACCATGTTGTTTTTCTTCATATGAGATATGATCGATATACAATATATTATTACGATGGTGAGTGTTCCCTATATAGGGAACATAAGGTGACCATCCATGAAAGGATGCATCCCTTGAATAATCAATAACTATTTGTTATTATCATTTACTTATTATGTAATATATATAATAATCATTAATAATCATATTATTAATTATTATCTTTAGAGAATGTCTTCCCGATGTTGTCGAAACATCAACAATGGCGAGGCTGCTAGAAATACCTTTTGGGAATATACCATGCAGGAGGAGCACAACTCCCTCCTCGAGAAACATAATTGGTATCTGGTTCCCCTTCCTTCAGGAAGGAAACTTGTCAGGTGCAGATGGGTCTACAGGACCAAGAGCACAACGAATGGACAGATTAGCAAATACAAATCCATGTTAGTTGTCAAAGGATTTCAACAGGTGCATGGCATTGACTATAATGAGACCTTCGCTCCAATAGAAAATATGGATTCCATACCTTTGGAACTTTCCATTTTGGCAACCAAGGGATGGGAAGTCCATTAGATGGAAATGAAGAAGGAATTTCTTCACGATGATGTCTCCGAGGAGATCTATATGGAGCATCCCCAGGGATTAATGTAGGATTCATATTTGGTCTGTTGACTGAAGAAGTCTCTTTATGGACTCAAGCAGGATCCGAGGGCATGGTATTCCAAGATGGAATCCTACCTATTGTCACAGAACTTTGTATGTTTTAAATCAGACCTGAATGTCTACATGCTCATGATGACTGATTCACTTATACTCATAGTTCTGTATGTTGATGATTTGATGATCATCGGTTGCTTGAATTCAACGATTGCTACAGTCAAGATGATTCTACATGACAGGTTCTTGATTACGGACATGGGTCCTCTACATTTATTCCCTGGAATCAAGATCATTCAGGATGCATCATGCATCAAACTATCTTAGGCGAAGTATGCACGAGATCTCCTTGAGAGATTTCACATGACAAAATACAGGTCTTCCCTGAATCTTTTCCTATCAGGAGTCAGACTTGAGGATGGAAATGACACTCCACTGGTTGACAACACACTCTATAGACAACTAGTGGGGAGATTGTTGTAACTCACACACTCCAGACCAGAACTCTCCTATGCAGTTGGAGTAGTCTCCAGGTTCATGCAAGAGTTGCATAAGCTACATTGGAAGGTTTCAAAGTGTATTATTCGATGCATACAGGGAACCATCACCTTTGGGATTAAGTATTCAATAGACTCAACATTGAACCTCATCGGGTTCATTGATTCTGACTGGGATGGTGATAACATTGATCACAAGTCCACATTTGATTACTCACTCAATCTCGGTTTCAGGCCTATCTGTTGGTCGAGAAAGAAGTAGGTTGCTATTTCTCTATCTTCAGCTGAGGCAGAGTACAGAGGGGTAGTTAACATAACCATTCAGGCTATGTGGCTACAACATTTTCTCATTGAGTTGGGAATTCAGTTTCATCGACCGATCATCATCTGGTGTGACAACCAGAACACTCTGAAGTTATACAGAGATCTAGTTCAGAGGCAATGGATGAAGAACATCGAGATCTACATGCACTACATCCAAGACTTAGTACATGAGGGGATCATCGACCTGCATCTTTTTCCTTCAACAAAAAAGACTACCGACATCTTCACCAAGACCTTCACTAAGGAGAAGTCTCATTCTCTGCGTAGTCATCTTGGAGTGAAGGACACGATTGCCTAGAAACTATTAGTTCTTCTTTTTACATACATTGTACTTTGAGGGGGGTATTTTTCCCATGAGGTTTTCCCTCTTTCCTCATTTATTTCAGTGTATATTTTGTATTTGGGTACCTAACATGGCCTCATTGTTGTGACCCATTCTTTATTTTTCACCATAGTGATGTTCAATGGGGGTTTTGGAGTTACTTCACACACACCTAGTATTTCTTTTTCCTAAGGTTTTCCCTATGTTTATTAGTCATTATTCAGTCTCCTATAGTTTAGGGAGAATGTTCCCCTTGGAGAATATTCTCTTCAGTTCACAATTCAGTTTGATCAGTTGAGTGGAGTCTAGATGCTACATTGGGATCATCACCATGTAGCATTGGGATCATCACCAACTAATGTGCATTGTCCTTGGGATTATCACCATACTAGAGCATTACTCATGATTCCCTGATATCCTCCTCACTTCACTATGTTTCAATCATTTAACTGAATACTAAGAAACTAGTTAACTCATACTAGGTGGCAGTTCACTCCCATAACTTCTTGAGAGACTAGACTGGGTGGCAGTTTACTCCCGTAACTGATGGTGTGTGTCAGTATCACTCTATACCACCACTATGGTGCATTGGATTCTCCTCCAGTGCGCATTAGTTGATTTATACATAGTATATCATGTGTAAATTATCATTCATTCATTTGGTTAATGAGAATTCTTCCATTCTTTCTCTCCTCCTTCTCTTTTCTCATATTTTCTCTGCAAATTGTGTATGTCATTTGCTAACTAGATCTGTTTTGTGTAGGTTCAACACATTTACAATAACAAATATTTATTTCAACTATGATGGATGTGAGGACATTTTGCTTATTTTTTCAAATATGTGATGCATGAGGTTTCTGGTCATCTCTTAGGATTTTTTTTTTTGTGTTTAAATAAAACATTTTGTTTTTAGCAATTTTTATATTTTCTTTGAATACCACGATGGAATTTCTCAAAGTACTATATTATTTTGGGAATTTAGAATTCAAATAATATCATAAAACAGAGAGGAGTACCACCTCTATAAAAACGCAGGGGGATATGTATCCTCATGGGGTTTTTGTTTCAGTCCTAACAGATTCAAGCATCAACATTTTTGGTGACCATACTGTGGACTCAACTGAAAATTTGAAAT
>ML814755.1:195383-224936 GCA_009831015.1 Picea engelmannii | reverse complement strand
GAACATGCCATTTTTGATTGGGGAAAACTCATTTCTATCGAAATCTCGTCCCAATTATCACACTATAAAAAAGACAAAATTATTTATGGCCTCGTATTTGATATTTTCTATTTTGCATTGTTGTCAATTCCCAAAATTAACCATTAGTAAGAGGGTGAATTGCGAAACAAATCCAGTTACCTTTCGGTATCAAGCTTTATCGAGACATAAGACCCCTTTTTTTTTCTATGAAGTTTATAATAATTTTTTTTCAGTCTTCAAAAAGCTCTTGTTGGGAGAAAACACTCCAAGGATATCTAATCAAGCTACCATTTTTTTAGAGAAAAAAGGGGACAAAAGAAAAAATGGAGAAACACAATATCATAAGGATATTTTGCTTGAAAGAGAATCCTTCTTTTCTCCCGTATCATGTATCTGATAAACTATTTATTACAGAGGTGGAAAGGAAATATAACTTCTGGCTACATTTTTTCCATGAAAAAAGGAAAACACAGTTTATTCTCCTGCCATGGAAGATTGGAGAGTTCATTTTCAGAAATATAAATAAAATTGACGAATTTGGAAATCATTTTAACAATGTGAGTTTAAAGTATGTTGAAAGGATCAAAGGTTTCAATCCGAACCAAATATTTGTTGGACATATGCATTCAATGGGGTTCAATAACTCTTTCATTCAAACTGTCTTGAATGAAGAAGAAGAGAGTAACAACCAAAGCACTCTCGTACATAATGCTGGAGATTTAGAAACATTACTTAGCGGTAATGATCTTTACAAGAAAAGGGGAAAAGGTCTGAGTGAAGAAAGTGATCAATCTCCAGTTGTTACTCCCAAGAATACTACATCCAGGAGCACTGCTCCAACAACCCACCCAGTTAAAAAGGTTTTCAACAGTATTTCTAGTGGAGGGGGAGAGAAGAATCCTCCCCCTAGAAAAATTGAGAGTTCACACAAGTTTCCCATGAGAAAGAAAAGAAAACATTTAGTGCAAGAAGAAGAACATAATCTTATAGAAAATGACATCCAAATATTTTCTTTGGAGGGTATGGAACTAGAAGAAGATATTCAAAAAATATTTCCTGCAATAGAATAACTAGAAAATATGGCTCAACAAGATTCTTTATTGGAAGTCATTGGAAATGAGACCTTTACTGAAGAAGAATCCTTTACTTTTCAAAGTGTTGTTTTTGATAAAGAATTTAAAAAGTTGATTGTAGAAAGAAGTGACTAGAAGAATAAAAAGGGAAAGGCCCACTCAGAGGTTGACCTGAAGGATATGCGATCGTCCCAAATTTCCAAAATCCATAGGGAAACTGAGGACACACTCGACGAATATATTGATGGTTTAGAGGTTGAAAATTCCAAATTAAAGGAGAAGATCAAAGAATTGGAAACGACCTTGATGCCTCTTCCAATCCTGGCCAGTCCTTTGACAATGATTAAACAAACTACACCCGGTATTAAATTAAATGGATCTTTTAGTCTGCTCATGAATATCTCCAAGCTGATTTACAGAATGAAGAAGGATTCTATACAGATGTTGTTTTACCATTTGGGATAAAAGACTCAAACATGACATAATTGAAAACGAGAGAAGAGGATTTCCCTTCTCCAAGTCGAATTAAACAAATGAATGCCTGTTGGAAAGAAAAGATCAAGAATTTGAATAATGTTGTCCAAGCATTCAACAAAGCCATAGTGAAAAGAGAAGAATGATTTAGAATACTTATAGAGGTAGACTTGGCAGGAAGCACTGATGAGGTGCAATATCCTAAGTTAATTCTCAATTCAATGTTTATGACAAGGCAACACTTTGATGAACAAGTGGAATTATCAAAAGGATTATCGACTGAGAAATTCAATGACATAATTGAATATGGCGAAGAAGATATAGATAATTGGATGGTTGATTATTCTATGAAAAATAAAGATATTGAGGAGGCAATACATGACCTTTCTCATGACCTAAGATATTTAGAAGATGAATTGTTTAATATCAAAATTAGGCATGAAATAAATGTTGTGCCAATGAAAAATTACATTGAATATTGGTTTAAGAAGGGAATTGATAAATTAACTAAAGAAGGCCAAGAAAAAACAGTTGAGACGGTTCCTATAACTTCCAAATAGGAGAATAAAAGGACAACAACAAGCAAGTAAAACACGAGATAGACCATCATAGTAGGTTTATGCTGATCACATATTGCTTTCTTTATTAGTATTTCATCTAGTTACTTTGCTTCTTTGACTAGAAAGGTTTAACCAAAATGTGCTAAATTCTTCATGTCTTCTTTCCAGGTCTTGCTACTCTGTCATCACCCACCATCTTCTCTCCACAACTCACTTCTTGTTTATATTTAATTTTAATAGTCCACGGGAGCCCCAATCCCAGTCCTCAGGACAAATGCATTTTAATTTCAAAGCTTTGTAACAGACTTTAATATTTTTTCAGACATCCCAAGGGAACTAATTAGGGATCAATTTTGATGGTGTTTTATAACTCTGAGTTTTGAGTATAAAATATTTCATATTGATCTATCATTTTCTTCATTTGATCTCCACATGTGTTTACTCTATTAAAGTTCTCTTATGCATACAAACCACTTTCTTTTATTTTTTTATGTGATCAGTGTTGGAGATACTTAACACACACCTATGATTTCATTTTCCTAAGGTTTTACCTATGTTTATTAGTCATTATTCAGTATCCTATAGTTTAGGGAGAATATTCCTCTAGGAGAATATTCTCTTCAGTTCACACTCCAGTTTGATTAGTTGAGTGGAGTCTAGATGCTACATTAGGATCATCACCATGTAGCATTAGGATCATCACCAAATAATGCACATTGTCCTTGGGATTATCATTAGACTAGCGCATTACTCATGATTCCATGATCTCCTCTTCACTTCACTCAGTTTCAGTTAGTTAACTGAAGACTGAGAGACTAGTTAACTCAGACTAGGTGGAAATTCACTCCTGTAACTTCCTGAGAGACTAGACTAGGTGGCAGTTTACTCCCGTAATTGATGGTGTGTGTCTAGATCACTCTAGATCACCACTATGGTGCATTGGATTCTCCTCCAGTGCATGTGTAAATTATCATTCATTCATTTGGTTAACGAGAATTATTCCATTCTTTATCTCTTGCTTCTCTTTTCTCATATTTTCTATGCAATTTGTGTATGTGATTTGCTAGCTAGATCTATTATGTGCAGTTTAAACACATTTACATCGTATCAGAGATGAAAAATTGCTAGGTAAAAGACATATTGGACTCTTTTTGCAGGTACTAAAGATTGAAGAACACAAAAAACATGGATTATTCACTGACAATACTTATCACTCCTCATAACTATTTGGAGTGGAAGCCAACAATTCTCCTTAAAATCATATGCAAAGGCTTGTACCAAATAACTATGGAAATGGAAGTAGAGCCTGATTCCACCAATGAGAAAAACAACTTTCTCAATAGACAAGATATGGACATAGTTTGTATCCTCTGGTTTATTTGTCCTGAAATTCTCCACCAAGTATATGATGACTCACAAGACTCAACTCCAAATGAATTATGGACCATATTGGAGGTTCTATTCAAGAGTAAATAATATTGTGAGGATTTCATGTAGGATATTGGAAAGATAGAGACACAAGAGAAACCATCAGAAGATCAAGCCTCTTATTTTGAAGAGTCTTCTACACAAGTATCTGGACAAATTTGTATTCCATTAATTGCAGATGATTTCTACTCCATTTCATATTTGTTTTCTGAATTTCATGTGGAATATATGTTGCATGCAACTTAGGAGTCGTGCATGCATCTCAGGAGACAAAAAGGGAGTCACGCACATTAGATTAAAAAAAAATCGGATATTTGAATTCCTCTTGGAAAAATATCCAATTTCAAAAACAATTGTCTGAAATGGAGTTCGGGAAGTGAATTTATGATCATTTTAAAATCAACAAAATTTCAGTGTTTTTCCAGAAACGATTGCATGGTTTTCAAAATTTCATCCAAACTTTATTTGGATCTTCTTCATTACAAGAAGATAAAATGGATAGGTGTGGAAGAATCAATGGTGCATATACTTCATCATATCCATGCAACCATCTACATATTCAACAAAATCTTCAACGAGTACAAACTTTCACAGTTGCAAGGTCTTCTTGGAGTGAAGGACATGGTTTCTTAGCAACTGCTTTATGTTCCTTCTCATATTTTTTTATGCATTGTAATTTGAAGGGGTGGTTTTCCCATGAAGTTTTCCCTCTTTCCTCAATTTTTTCAGTGTCACATTCTTATATGAATTTTAAAATGGGTACCTAACATGGCCTTTGTTGTCAGGACCCATTCATCATGTACACCCAAGCAGTGTTCAAGGGGGTGTTGAATATATTACACACTCACCTATAATTATTTTTCTAAGTTTTAGCGTCCAATGTTGAGAACTCTTCCTTACATGAGAATATTCTCTCAAGAATATTCCCCTACAAAATAGGATGTTCCTCTTCAATTTAGAGTCAGTTACACTTAGTTTGACTAGTGGAAGTCGTGACTCATCTAACTGATGATTGCATGGATCAATTAACTGGGACTAGGTGGCAATTCACTCCAATGTCTATCAGTGAGTGTCTATATCTCTCTATATCACAACTATGGTGCATTAGTTACTCATGTAGCCTATATATATTGTAAATTATTCACTCTTTGAGTGTGAAATACAGTTATTGAGAATTCTTCCATTCTTTCTCTCTTGCTTCTCTTTTCTCTATAATTGTGTATGCCAATTCCTATATAGATCTATGCTATGTAGGATCGACACACACACACACACACACACACACACACCATGGAGAGAATGGTGAGAACTATTTGTTTCTCCTCCTTATATTTATCAACTGCGCAAGCCTTGAGTTGCGACAACAAATCCTTATATTTGGTAAATAAATATTGGAGATTGTTGAAGGATTTTCGATCCAATGTGAGCAATTCCATCTCAAGCATGTGTCCCCTCATCTTGCCCTGTTTTCCAAAAATCCCTTCCATAGTGGTCCAGGCTTCATTGGGGGTTTTACAAGAGGATATGTGATAGAGGAGTTCAAGATAAATGAGATGAAAAATTGTTCCAAATGCTTCATCAATTTGATTTAGATACTTGGATTTTTATATGGCTGATGTTGGTTCTGTCTATGTGTCTACTTGGACAATGACCTCTCTTGAGGCCTTTATCGAGTCTTTGACACAAGAGAAGGACAAGCTCATCAATATGGGAAAAACAAAAGGCCTAAAGGCACATGCACTTACTGTGCAAGATGGAAGCGATCATCAATATCATAAATCTAAAGACAAAGACAAAAGTAAAGCACATGCAAATCCAAAGAAGGAAGGGTACTCAAAACCCTTCAACGATGCCTCCGGATCCAAAGGTTGAAAGGGAAGAAAAGGGGAGAAATGAACTTACTGACATAAAGGATTCCATCCAAAATCCACATGTATGTAGAAACAAATAGATCTAATGACCCAAATACTTTAGAAAAACAACCTTGGATTATCGCATCCCTGAGGGTGCCAAGAAGAAGAAGCCATAATATAAGAATCTGAAGAAAGGAAATTCTAGCCATGCTTTGATTTCCATCAACTCCTCTCCCAATGCTTGGATCATAGATTCAGGTGCATCACACCATATGGCTTCCAAAAAATAATTCTATTCTTCATTGGATGCATGTAAAGGTCCTCATATTCTGATGGGGGACAACTATCTAGTCGAGGTCACTGACAAAGGAAGAATTGAACTCACAAATGGAAGCTTCGAGAATGTGCTACACGTTCCCAAACTTTCTGTCAATATTCTCTTCATGTATCAGATGAAAAAATACAACACTGAAAAGAGAGTCATATTCACATCTGATGCAATGGATATCTATGACATGTAAACCAATTCTAGGGTTGCTACCAGTGAGGTAAACCATCAAACTAGACTCTACAAATTTTCTGAATTTATTGAACCAGATTATGCATTACTGCTTACCCATGATGATGAAAGTAGTAGGATATGGCATGAAAGGTTCATACATTTAAATTTTAGATATATGAAACAACTTAGAAACCAGGGAATGGTTGATGGTCTACCTGGCATCCACTTCTCCAAAGGAATTTGTGAGGGGTGTGTTCTTGGAAAACACCCTCAAGAGAAATTCGACAAAGGAATGACTTAGAAGGATTCCCTTCCTTTATATCTGATCCATAGTGACCTCATGGGCACTTTTACGCATCCATCAATCAGTAAATCAAGGTACGTGGTCATTTTTGTTGATGAATTCTCATGCTTCACATGGATTTTATTTCTCAGGAAAAAATCATAGGTCCTTCAACACCTCAAATATTTCAAAGCCCTTGTTGAGACAGTCAAGAAAGAAAATCAAAGTCCTACGAACAGATAACAAGGGAGAGTATTTCAACCATGAGATTCAAAATATTTTTCATGAGGCAGGGATTCAGTTGCAGCACACGGTTCCTTATACTCCACAACAAAATGAAGTTGTTGAGAGAAAAAATAGATCTCTAAAAGAGATGGCATCTTGCATGCTACATGCAAAGTCACTTCCACAGAGATTATGGGTTGAAGCACTTAATTGTGCAACCTACATCCAAAACAGATCTCCCTATAGATATGTCAAGGATAATACCCCCTACAAGGCTTGGAGTGGCCTCAAACCAGAAGTGACCCACTTTCTTATTTTCGGTTCACGTGCATGGGCTACGATTCCCTCTGAGAAGAGGAAGGCATTTGATCCACAGAGAACAGAGTGTATTTTTTTGGATACCCCGATGGTGTGAAGGGATACATACTCATTGATCTTTCCGTGGACTGGCTCATCATTGAGCGCATTGTCCAATTCAAGGAAAGAGTCTCGCATGTACCTCTACAGCCGCATGCAGACACTTTTGTTCTTCCACCTGTCAGAGATGATGAGAATGCACATGTCGACTCTTATTCAAATGAGAGTTCTAATTCATAGGATTCAAATGATATAGATACATAGTCAATACAGTCAGATGCATAGTCAATTCATGTAGATCCAGAGTCGAGGCCCAACTGGGCCCATACTACTCTTCGATGCAAGGGATCTTGTTGGGGATCCAATTGATACAAGGAGGACTCGATCTGATTTCGAGGAGCCTTCTCTTACACTCACTGCCACTAAACCGTTGCCACCTAGACATATTTTCTTGGTTCAGTCTTTAGATCCACAGTCTTATGTCTCTGATACCATGTTGTTTTTCTTCATATGTGTCCCAGATAAACTGGAGAGAGTGTATGAATCCATTGAATCCTATGAAATCTCCATTGAATAAGTAGAAACTTTCTTTCAGGATCACAGGCCCTCCTGTCAGGGAGTTAGCCTAGTCCTACTCTAATACCATGTTGTTTTTCTTCATATGAGATATGATCGATATACAATATATTATTACGATGGTGAGTGTTCCCTATATAGGGAACATAAGGTGACCATCCATGAAAGGATGCATCCCTTGAATAATCAATAACTATTTGTTATTATCATTTACTTATTATGTAATATATATAATAATCATTAATAATCATATTATTAATTATTATCTTTAGAGAATGTCTTCCCGATGTTGTCGAAACATCAACAATGGCGAGGCTGCTAGAAATACCTTTTGGGAATATACCATGCAGGAGGAGCACAACTCCCTCCTCGAGAAACATAATTGGTATCTGGTTCCCCTTCCTTCAGGAAGGAAACTTGTCAGGTGCAGATGGGTCTACAGGACCAAGAGCACAACGAATGGACAGATTAGCAAATACAAATCCATGTTAGTTGTCAAAGGATTTCAACAGGTGCATGGCATTGACTATAATGAGACCTTCGCTCCAATAGAAAATATGGATTCCATACCTTTGGAACTTTCCATTTTGGCAACCAAGGGATGGGAAGTCCATTAGATGGAAATGAAGAAGGAATTTCTTCACGATGATGTCTCCGAGGAGATCTATATGGAGCATCCCCAGGGATTAATGTAGGATTCATATTTGGTCTGTTGACTGAAGAAGTCTCTTTATGGACTCAAGCAGGATCCGAGGGCATGGTATTCCAAGATGGAATCCTACCTATTGTCACAGAACTTTGTATGTTTTAAATCAGACCTGAATGTCTACATGCTCATGATGACTGATTCACTTATACTCATAGTTCTGTATGTTGATGATTTGATGATCATCGGTTGCTTGAATTCAACGATTGCTACAGTCAAGATGATTCTACATGACAGGTTCTTGATTACGGACATGGGTCCTCTACATTTATTCCCTGGAATCAAGATCATTCAGGATGCATCATGCATCAAACTATCTTAGGCGAAGTATGCACGAGATCTCCTTGAGAGATTTCACATGACAAAATACAGGTCTTCCCTGAATCTTTTCCTATCAGGAGTCAGACTTGAGGATGGAAATGACACTCCACTGGTTGACAACACACTCTATAGACAACTAGTGGGGAGATTGTTGTAACTCACACACTCCAGACCAGAACTCTCCTATGCAGTTGGAGTAGTCTCCAGGTTCATGCAAGAGTTGCATAAGCTACATTGGAAGGTTTCAAAGTGTATTATTCGATGCATACAGGGAACCATCACCTTTGGGATTAAGTATTCAATAGACTCAACATTGAACCTCATCGGGTTCATTGATTCTGACTGGGATGGTGATAACATTGATCACAAGTCCACATTTGATTACTCACTCAATCTCGGTTTCAGGCCTATCTGTTGGTCGAGAAAGAAGTAGGTTGCTATTTCTCTATCTTCAGCTGAGGCAGAGTACAGAGGGGTAGTTAACATAACCATTCAGGCTATGTGGCTACAACATTTTCTCATTGAGTTGGGAATTCAGTTTCATCGACCGATCATCATCTGGTGTGACAACCAGAACACTCTGAAGTTATACAGAGATCTAGTTCAGAGGCAATGGATGAAGAACATCGAGATCTACATGCACTACATCCAAGACTTAGTACATGAGGGGATCATCGACCTGCATCTTTTTCCTTCAACAAAAAAGACTACCGACATCTTCACCAAGACCTTCACTAAGGAGAAGTCTCATTCTCTGCGTAGTCATCTTGGAGTGAAGGACACGATTGCCTAGAAACTATTAGTTCTTCTTTTTACATACATTGTACTTTGAGGGGGGTATTTTTCCCATGAGGTTTTCCCTCTTTCCTCATTTATTTCAGTGTATATTTTGTATTTGGGTACCTAACATGGCCTCATTGTTGTGACCCATTCTTTATTTTTCACCATAGTGATGTTCAATGGGGGTTTTGGAGTTACTTCACACACACCTAGTATTTCTTTTTCCTAAGGTTTTCCCTATGTTTATTAGTCATTATTCAGTCTCCTATAGTTTAGGGAGAATGTTCCCCTTGGAGAATATTCTCTTCAGTTCACAATTCAGTTTGATCAGTTGAGTGGAGTCTAGATGCTACATTGGGATCATCACCATGTAGCATTGGGATCATCACCAACTAATGTGCATTGTCCTTGGGATTATCACCATACTAGAGCATTACTCATGATTCCCTGATATCCTCCTCACTTCACTATGTTTCAATCATTTAACTGAATACTAAGAAACTAGTTAACTCATACTAGGTGGCAGTTCACTCCCATAACTTCTTGAGAGACTAGACTGGGTGGCAGTTTACTCCCGTAACTGATGGTGTGTGTCAGTATCACTCTATACCACCACTATGGTGCATTGGATTCTCCTCCAGTGCGCATTAGTTGATTTATACATAGTATATCATGTGTAAATTATCATTCATTCATTTGGTTAATGAGAATTCTTCCATTCTTTCTCTCCTCCTTCTCTTTTCTCATATTTTCTCTGCAAATTGTGTATGTCATTTGCTAACTAGATCTGTTTTGTGTAGGTTCAACACATTTACAATAACAAATATTTATTTCAACTATGATGGATGTGAGGACATTTTGCTTATTTTTTCAAATATGTGATGCATGAGGTTTCTGGTCATCTCTTAGGATTTTTTTTTTTGTGTTTAAATAAAACATTTTGTTTTTAGCAATTTTTATATTTTCTTTGAATACCACGATGGAATTTCTCAAAGTACTATATTATTTTGGGAATTTAGAATTCAAATAATATCATAAAACAGAGAGGAGTACCACCTCTATAAAAACGCAGGGGGATATGTATCCTCATGGGGTTTTTGTTTCAGTCCTAACAGATTCAAGCATCAACATTTTTGGTGACCATACTGTGGACTCAACTGAAAATTTGAAATCTAGTTTAGCGTTCTTTTGAAAAATACATGAATTTTCCTAGGCTAATCAGCCCTGCCTAGAAATTGGATTGAATAATAAACAAAGAATATTGTATTAGCTATATGATTTGGTAATAAAGACAACCGAGATCAAGGAAGAATTAGAAATATCTTGGCTGATATTGGTCCAAGAAGAAGAAAGATAAATCCTCCGTAGATAGAGGAAAGAGGAATGACAAGACTGAAGAAATGAAGGACAATCTTGAAGAGCATAAGAACAAGGTCGGAATTGAAGCTGGATAAATACAAGGGACCTATTACTAGAAGTAAAAGAAAACAACTGTGTATTTTAGGAAGTGAAAAACATATTCCTGAAATATCTCTAGAGATGGCTGGAAGAAATGAAGAACCATGAAGAGAGCCACATGAAGAAAGACAAGGAGCTGGAAGAGGTGGTGGAAGAAATCAAGAAGGGATAATATTTGGAAACCAAATAAGATTAAGATATTCCCCCCTCAATCTTTGAGGTGAGAAACATGACCTCCTTGTTCTCCCTAAGGGTACTTTGAAATAATTTTCTGGAGACAGAACAATTGATGCCAAAAGGAACCTTTTTTTTGTAAATAAAAAAGTATTGTATTATCTTGGGCTAGAAAAATCTACACATGTCTAAGTATACACCAAAAATTTCCACCTATTCTGCCACATAAGTGGAAACCAAAACACGTGGGAAACATTGTTCAGAGACCAAAATATGACATATGTCTTAGAGAACATGGGGACTTTCCACCTATTCTGCCACAAGCATCAAAACCAGAACATGCAGTCGATTAAGTGCCTCGACCAACTGATGACCCAGAACCAAAATTTGAATTTCTCAAAAATATTATCATTAAAACTAGAGAAAAAACAAGTAATGAGACTAGACATGAGGCGAACCTTGGTGTCCATCTTGGAGGACGTTGAAGGCGAATGGCTGAAAACAAGTCAGGCATCAAATTTTCATAGGATCGCTTGACAGGGAGTCAAACATGACATCCAAGCGCTTGTTGAGGGTATGTTGGTTGTGCAGTTGCTCTGAAAAATCCTTTCACATCTCAAAAATCAAGACCAAGTGGCCTTCCGTGAGCCTGCAAGAGATGGGAGCTGGGTGAGCATGCTCTTCTATGCCATCCTCATTCTAGAATTCATCCCAATTTATTTCGAGGTCCTCATCCTTAGAAACAGAGGAATTCTTATAGTGATCCTCCATATGAGGATGTATTTCCTCTTCAACCATACAACTTGTCCTGACTGGCTCTGAAAAAATCAAAGGGGTGATGGTACTTGTGACCGATCACTGCTCCAAGGTGGTCTTCGACAAATTAGGTAGAATTTCCTCCCAATTGGGAGGAATATCCTCTTCTACCAGAAAACCTCCATGGAAATGCTTTTTTTTAGACAGACGAAGCTCCGAATGAGTCGCCTCATACTAGTTCTAGTCAAAGTAGGGTAAGCAATCCAAAATGTCGCCTAGAAGGGGAGAGAGAGAGGCTAGTCCTAAGAGTTTTTGCCTACTGACCTGATTGTAGTTGGTTGGCCCGTGCTAGGACTTACCTCTCTTGCAAGGCATGGCTAGGAAAAGCGTAGGGAAAAAGCAGAAGATGGTGGGGTGGCCATAGGTGCGAGAGAGAAATAGAGGAATAATTACTAAGGAAATGCAGGCACAGAGCATAGCAACCAGTAGGAAATGATAAATTAAATCCAAATGCGAGAGATAAAAACCATTGTGAGGACAAATAAATGTGAGGATGGAGGAATTGATTGATATGATTTCCATGAGTGCTTGGTTAATGCAGTTTTGTTGCTTCATACCTGTACCAAGGAGTCAAACCTGAGTCACCATTAAGACTTCCATTCCCTCCCAGTGCATTGAACCTTGGCAGAAATGAATGCTAGGAATATTGTCTGGACAGGGAAGGAGGGTGGCGGTGAGGGGCCTTAACTTACCTTGTAGCCAACGCATCTGTTGACATGTGTGCACCATTTGTCACCCCATCCAGAGGGATGCTAAAAGGCACCTTGATTTGTTTCTTGATGTTTGTAATTTTCATCGTGTTGAATATGACGATGTGATGGTAAGGTTGTTTCTTCAAACCTTATCAGGACGATCTTATGAATGGTATACGACATTACCCACTAGGTCAATTGGTTCATTTAATGACCTTGAAGCCATGCTTCTGAATATGTTCACTCCCCCAATTGCATATCATACCCTTCTCACTAATTTCACCTATATTGGTTTGAGAAAGAATGAGAGAATACAATATTTTAATCTCAGATTCAATAAAACCCTGAGTAAGATTCCATAAGATAAAAGGCCAAATGACCTAGTGATACTTGGTTGTTATAAGAGTGCGATTCCCCCAAATGTAAAATATGCTATCAGAACATCCCAAATGGATACCTTGGAGGAAGCGATGATTAAAGCCACAGAGAAGGAATAAATTATGATTGAGGTGGGTGTTTACCTCGATATTATCCTGGGAAAAGTACAAAGGCATATGGGAAGCTTGAGTATCGATGATCAGGGAGCCTCTAGTTCGAGAAAGAACAAAAAGAAAAAACTGTGACCTATCCAAAATCAAGCCATTGGAGGAGGGTTTTTTAAAGGAACCACACCAAATGTGGAGGTAGACCTTGTTGCAGTGCAAGAAACTAAGAAAATAATTGAGATTGCACAAATGAATAGGACCATAAGGAAAATGAAAAATGAGATAATCATATTAAGAAGGGGTGAAAATTATGTAGCAAATACAAGAATGTCGGTCCAAGAGAAAAGAAGGAACCCTTCCAAAGGAAAAAGAGTGAGGTTTGAAAACAATGATAATCAACAAAGACAAAGGGTTCCTATCCAACCAATACCAAATGCAACTGTTCTGGATGATATATATACTATAGCGGGAAAACCCCCCTATGGAATACACTAGGGTTCAACATGTAGGCAGATCTAACCATATAAAAGTATCCTACCTTTCTAACTACCCCGAACATACCCCAAATTCATACATGAAAGACAAAGTGAAAAGATCAGGTAACTCTACCTTTTACTCCGTGTCCGGTGTCGATCCTCTCGCGTTTGATAGCTCCGCTGACTACAAGCCTCCTCCCAAGGCTGGCCTGCATTCACAAACAGATAAACATGAAACTACAAACATGCATCTCATATACAAATAATGGGTTAGATGTTAGAATAAAGCATAAATCAAATACAAACATTTGACACACCATATTTCGGGACAGGAAAAGTATTTCTTTTATTGATATCACAATGTTTACTTGCAACATGGTTGACGACTACTCCACGAACCTAGTCCGAGCTCCTCTTCACCAAGCTCGAACTGTGCCTCCGCATATCTTTCTCCTCTCAACCTCTCTCTAGGGAAATGGAATAGGCTTATGATGGAGGAAAAAGGGAAAAATGAGAAATTCTGAGGTAAATCTCACAAGGTGGATGCAATTATTTGGGGCAAGGAGGGGATGTGAAATGGGCAGAGTTTCACTGTTCTTATTATTTTCTTAGGAATGAGACCCAAACACCTCATTTTATATGACAAAATGATGGTTATTCAGTTGGGTGGCAGGCTATAGGTGGTGGATCAGTTGGGAAACTACCCAATAGCCCGTAATCTCAATGAATTCCTTGCAACTTTTGCAAGTATACATGGGATGTAATGGTGTAGCTAGCGTACGTACGTGGGATGTAGTGGTCAACAGGCATATGTAGGCAAGAAGTAGTGGTGCAGGGTGCGTACATCCTCAAAAACAATGTTTTTAAGAAGAGCTACTAAATTATGGCTTGGAAAAAATAGCAAGTAAGAGGGCCAAATGCTAGGTATGCATGTATGGAGAAATTTAGGGTTATAACAGATTCCCCCTAATGTGTGAGGTCAGAATATCATTTGATGGCTGAAATACATTACAAATCTTCACCAAGGTATGAAGCGAGTGAGCCTGAGACTAGAGTTCAGGAGGTGCCATCTGCAAAAATAACAATTGTCTCTCTGAGGCGGGCATACCCATGCTTGGGATGAAACAAATCATGGTTTCCAATCAAATACACTGTAGATCCATGTCATATAACTATATAAAGTGTAGACGTGAGAAATACACAACGAATCTACATCTCAAAATCAAAGATATACATGTATAGTATCCATCTTCAAGAAGCCAACGACACCTGATGGCTGGATATGAGGCCTTCAGAGCTCGAGCAACAACTTCAAGATCTTCAAAACTTGAATAAGAGTGTAATGTGAGTGTACGACTTCACTACCCAGAGGTATTCAATGGATCACTGGGAACAAACAAGAGGTTCTCGATGATCAGGTAGAGAACTTCATTGATTTCAAACAAGGACTTGATTGGACTTTCGGGATGGTTGGGCATGAGGTCAAGAGACAAACCGCAGAAAGGAAGACTCAGGCAACATGACATTGACATAATTTCAAGATGCAGGAGGCAATGCAAACTCTCCATGTGTTTGGAAGAATAACCAAACGGAGGAGGACACAACTCTATGTAGCGAGAACAACTTCCTAAGGTCATATTAAATCCCAAATATTGACAAACAAACAAAAGGATTTTCTTTGTCCAAGGGAGACTCATTGTGCTGCCATAAAAAGAAAATATATTTCACGTCCTTTTTTTGGGGTATTTATTTATTTATTTTTTGTCTTTTTCAATATTTTAAAGAGCTTGAAAAATAATAAAATAATGCTACATTACAAAGGAGGAATGAGTATCGCAAACATACTAGTTCCAAGTGCAAGGAACATACTAATTCTCATAGCAAGGAGACATGTGTAGGAAAAGGACACTCGGGGAAAATTCCCCCGTGGTTCAAGGTGTCAGGTCACAGAGGCAAAGTGCTACAAGGCTTGCGTATAAGGCATTCTTCAAAGTTTCATTTGAGATCAACATGGAATCGACATTAGGCCAAAGACGCAGAGATGCAAATGCGATTAGCAGGACACGATGAAACCCCATTCAATGTATTTTTCACGAGCCCAGAAAAGGTAAGGTTGATGGTTTTTTCATGTTTAGAGAGTCTGAAAAAAAGTAAAAGACGACTCCACTAGGGTACCTTTTTAAAAAATAGTCTAGTCGGTTCTAAAAAGGGGTAAAATTTCACCAAAAATACATCTATTCAGAACCATTTTAACGAGTGTGACACAGACAAGATCACTCGACAATCTTCTCAATTTTAAGGAGTTTGAAAAGAGCTTAACTATGGACCCCGTGTAGTATGTTCTTCTGCACCAATTAACGAGTGTGAAGGAACAAGGTCACTCGACGATCTTTTCAATTTTAAGGAGTCTAAAAAAGAGCTTTACTATGGACTCCATAAGGGATGTTCTTCTAGACCAATTTAACGAGTGTGAAGGCACAAGGTCATTTGGCGATATTTTCAATTTAGGGAGTCTAAAAAGAGCTTAACTATGGACTCTATGGGGGTTCCGTTTTCATAAATTTAGTCCCTTAAGCCCCAAAAAGGGTTAAAATTATAACTGAGAATACTCTTCTAGCGAACTGAAGTTCCTAGAGTATACCTTTGTTGGTAAAATTGACCATCTAGACTGAAAAAGGGGTAAACTACTGCCGGAGAGATGTGCCTTAAAATTTTAGTTTGGCAAGCATGAAGGACAACAAGATCGCTCGACAATATTTTCATGTTTAGAGAGTCTGAAAAGGGATTAAAAGAAGACTTATTTTCTGGGAGTCCCGAGGGTGAGGCCAAGAGTGATGACATATCAAACATACAAGACTCAATCTCGTAATCAGGATAGGACTAACAAGGAATCCCGAGCCTAAAATCATTAATGATGGCATGGATGCCAAAATGTAATAAGGATCTAACTAGGGCATCAATGTAGAGGTAGTCTCTACCACTAAATTACAACACTTCTAAAGCAATAATGAAGGTTTCTTGTCGCAGTTTAGTGGGATCGATCCTATGGAAAAGAAGAAAATACATCGAGATGTAGAAAGTGGAGGTGGAATCCTAACTTATATGGAAAAAGTTGGAAAAACAAATTTTACCAAAGGACCTTTAAAAGCGACCCATCTCCCAATTTTTTTTCCAAACCAAAAGTGAAGTTCATTGTAACATCCAATAAGAAACTCAAGAACCACGCTAAATTATTTTCAAGCCAGAAAAAAAACGGCAAAAGGGTTAAAAAAAGTGGCAAAAAAGGCCCAAAAAGTCTATAAATAGAAGTTGACAGCTCATTTTCACCATTGCAAATTGAGAATTAACCAAAAAGCGAAAAAGACCCCTTTGCTAAAAGATTTGATTCCGAGAGATTCAGAAGACGAAACGAACTTCCGCTCAGACCAAGTAAGTACAAACCAACCCCTCTTGCATTTCCATACTTTGTTTATGTGTTTCTTTTAGTTTTTTTGGGGGAGATCCCTCCTAAAAAAGGGTGGCCCTATGTGTACGCGGCCTGTCTAAGGACAATTCGCATATGCCTGTGGGAAGAAAACAATATGCCTGTGTGCATATGCGACTGTGTCCAAGACATCCCGTGTGCACCCTCAATAACATAAAAAAAATGAAAAAACAAGAGTTTACTCTCCCCTTGAACTTGTCATGTGATAGGATGTATGTCCACTGGAGAGAGAGAGAGAGAGAGAGAGAGAGAGAGAGAGAGAGAGAGAGAGAGAGAGAGAGAGCATGAGGATATTTATATCTTGGTCGATGAGGACCCTGCTGATATGGATAGATTGAAATAATGCGGGTTATGGAAGTTCTTCGGGTGTCCATTCATGAGGGCACAACCCAGGCTGTTGAATGCCTTGGTGGATTATTAACACCCTGACACTGAGGCGTTTATGCTTGAGGGGAAGTTGTTGACTCCAACGACTGAGGACATATACTTTCTGAATGGCCTCTCGAGGAGAGGGGAACCAGTCAACTTGCATTCATTTACCCCTGGGCCCCACAACATTGCTGAGCTGATCGGAATGCATTCCGAGGCCAACAATGAGAAAGTAGGTTCTCAAGTGCCAATCCACAAGATTACAAACCTATCCCTGAAGGTGATAGTTTTTCTTATTGAACAGATCAATGGATATGCGGCCTTACATCAGGCCTCCTGGATGCACATGTATTGTGTGATGCAGTGCTTAAATGCACATGTATTGTGTGATGCAGTGCTTAAATGCACAAATATTCGAATGGAGCACAACCATGCTTGACTGCATGAAGAGGCAACTCATAGAGTGTCGAGGGCGGAGTAACAAAAACTTCAGGTTTGGTACCATTTTATGTTCATTAATCTTTGAGAGGGTGCCCAACCTTAGGCCATGAGAGACAATGTGAGGGCATGTGGCCTCCTTCCCAGCAGTGAGTAGATGGGAAACATTGTTTCCACGATAGGGGGGAGGAAGGACCATAGAGGCCTTCAACGATGCACTTTTTTACTAGTGGGAACGACAAATTCCAGTGATAGAGGACTACCCCTATGATGGAATCAAATTTTCTAGGGATCTGGACATGCCCGTACCTCCTGGGGAAGAGCGAGGAGAGATAGGTATGTTTTTTTTTTAAAGTTATTTAATTTTTAGTTTCTTTTAATATATATCATTTTTATGTGAATTAGAGTATCTGACAAATATGTATCTGTTATGTACAGATGTGGGACCAATGCATCCATTAGACTTCTCGAGGACCAAGTGGCGTCCTTGACCAGAGGAAGTACCAAAAACAACTTCCATACCAATAACATCAGCAGGGGACCTCCATCCGAAGAGGTTGAGATAGTTTTGCGACGGGTGGAGTAGAACCTCACCGTGCTCACTCATGTGGATCCCATGGATGAGATCGAGGATCTCTCGCCATCGATGCGGCCTCATGTAGTTTGGGTGCCACAGACCTAGGTCTGATTCGTCCGACATTTGGTGAATGCCGTTGTTCACTATGGTAGGGCCAACAGGCCCCGTGCTTAGCTAGGATGGACCACTTACGTGTGGAGGGCACTCTTTTTTTATATTTTTTAGGGAATAAGCCCCATGATGTATACTGGATATGTATTTTTGAGGCGTTCACGCCCACCTATGTACTCTGAGACTTTTGATATATATATGTGTATTTACATCTTTTATGTATTATGGATCACATTTTTACAATGTATGTACATGTGTATGTGTGTGCTTCTTTTATGTGTTTGCAATATGCCAATATAATACTTTATTAGCTAGAGCATCTTTCATTTTATTTAATATCCTAGGAACATGGATATATGTAATGTAATCAAAGCAACTTTCTAAGAGACGTACCCTAAGGAATTGTCGGTGCAAAGTAGGATCATAAATGCGATAAACCCCATTTAACTGGGACACAACCAGCTGTGCATCTAAGTAGACTCAGAGGCGAGAGATACCATGCGAAAAAGAATCATGAAGTAACTCTATCACTGTGCTATACTCGATGACATTGTTTGTGGCATCACCTAAACAAATACCTCCAGAAGATAGCAACTGGCCTTGAGGCGTGAAAATCACCCAAGCTGCGGAAGAAAGCCTCTGAGTTTGTCGGCTAGGGCCATTTGTGAACCCAACGAACACCTATGATTCACTTGACATTTGCCACAGTGAAAAAGATGACATAAATAATGACACGTCCATAAAATAAAAAGACAAAAACTAATTGTATAAGAACTATACATATGTACAAGAAGTCACCCAAGGAGACTAACTTACGAGTAATACTTCTTGAGGTAGAGCCCATTTCTAGGCTTTGCCAACTCATTTCTCTAAAAGTGAACCAGACGATAAGTGCCCTTCTTTAGTACCTCTTTCACAATGAAAGGTCTGAACCACATGGCTTTGAACTTGCCTACCCCCAGGGGATCCTTATATTGGTCATAGACCAGGACAAGGTCGCCTTCAGAGAAAATTCGAGGACGAATGGACCTATCATACTGACACTTGAATCATTGCTTGTGAGCCTCATTGGCTAAGGTTGCATCATGGTGTTGCTCATCGATCTACTCGAGATATAATAAGCGTTCCTCAAGAGGTGAAGTTTCTGGAAATAACTGTACTGCCAACTTTAGAGATGGGATCTGACACTCTATTGTAAAGACTGCTTCCAACCCGTAAATGAGTTGAAAAGGTGAGAAACTGGTGGCAGGCTTTACTAACATTCGATAGGCTGACAATGCCGAGTACAACATCA
Source organism: Picea engelmannii (assembly GCA_009831015.1). Lineage (NCBI taxonomy): Eukaryota > Viridiplantae > Streptophyta > Pinopsida > Pinales > Pinaceae > Picea > Picea engelmannii. The sequence continues at coordinate 205,403 of ML814755.1, read as the reverse complement.
AATGCCAATTAGACTTGGCAGAATTGATTGTTCGCTATAGAATAGTCTTGAGGGACTTATTCACAGCTTCCACCTGACCATTCGCTTGTGGGTAGTAGGGTGATGAATGCTCCTATCTCAACCCAATATTTGACGTTAACTCATAAATCATTTTGTTCTAAAAGTGACTGCCATGGTCAGTGAAAATCTTCTTCAGGATTCCAAACCTTTCTATTATCTGATTGAAAATAAAGAGAGTTGTTGTCTCGCCATCATTATTAAATGTGGGAATAAATTCAACCCTCTTTGTGAAGTATTCTACCACTATGATGATATAGCAATGCCCCTTGGCTGAAGTCGAGTGGCATGTAGTAAAATCAATCCCTGAATTGGTGAAGGGACCAACAGTAATGACAGGAAACATGGGAGCAGGGTGTGCCCTCATCTTTCGAGAGAAGATCTGACATGGGTGACACTTCTTGACTAATTCAACACAATCCTTGATTAACATCGGCCAAAAGTAATCGACTCGTAGAATATTTTGGGCTGTTACCAACCCATACAAATGACCACCACATGCTCTAGTGTGGCAGTCGTTAAGAGTGAGTTCCGCTTCTTCGTGAATGAGGCATCGACGAAGGATGCAATATACACCTCGATGATACAAAGTGTCATCGAGTATGAGATATTTTTTGGCCTAATGGCATATACATCGATGCTCATCGCGAGAATCAGAGATGAGGCACTTCAAGTTTTGGAGATAGACTAGTATATCTCCATACCAAGGGTCTGAAGATGAAATCAAAAAAATATCTCCTTTAATCGGTGATTCTTCAGGCGTAACATCACCTGATTTGACCAGAAGTTCCGAGATAAGTTCCGCAAAGAGAAGTGACTTTTTGGATTTCGTGGAAACAAAATCCAAGTAAAATTCCTGGAGGATAATGATCCATCTATTGATCTTTCCACCGATGATGCGTCCTGTCAACACGTATTGAAACAAATTCACAACGACAACGACAGTGGTCTTATGAAGCAGAATATAATGACGAAACCGCTGGATGACATGCACTGCCACCAATGCCAACTTCTCAACATTGGAGTAGTTGATTTCTGGTCCAACTAGGCCTCGACTTAGGTAATAAATCACATGCTCTTTGAGCATATTGTCCTCTTGAACCAAGACCATACCGATGGTTGACTCTGCGGCGGCCAAATACAATAAGAAATATTTATTATAATTGGGAGGTCGTAGCAGGGGGCATACATGAGGGAGAATTTCAACGCTTTGAAAGAGCGTTGAGTGGCTTCATCCCAACAGAAAGGGACTCCCTTCTTCATTAAACGCATGAACCCTTTAGTTATTTCGACATAGTTTGCGATAAAATGCTAAAGACAATTCTCTTTACCCTGTAAGCTTTGAAGCCGAGGGAATGTGCACAGGGGAGGCAACTGAAATATCACCTCAACCTTCAGAGGATCGACAATGATCCCTATTGTCGAAACTATGAAACCTAGCAGACGACCTGACATCACGCAAAAACTGCACTTGTTTGGATTCAAGCGAATCTGATAGTAGCGACATTGCTCAAAGATTAGTCGGAGGTGTGTGGGATGATCATCTCTCTTACGAGATCGTGATGCTAAATCATCGATATAAGCCTCGACTATCTGTCTAAGGTCATGGAAAGAAAAATACATGGCCCGCTAAAAAGTGGCTCCAACATTCTTCAGGACAAACGACATCTTCCGATAAGAAAATGTACCCCATGGATAGATAAAAGTTGTTTTATGTTGGTCTTCAGGATTATTATGTATCTGATTGTATCCCAAAAAACCAGCCGTGAAAGAAAATACCCCACAACCTGCACACTCATTGACAATCTAGTCAATGAATGGGGTGGGGAAATTATCCTTTGGACAGGCCCTATTCAAATCACGAAAGTCCATACACACATGAATCGTACCCTTCTTTTTATTGAACATAACGACATTTGACACCCATTGAGTCAATTGAATGGGGTAGATGAAACCGACTTTGAGCAGTTTCTCTACTTCAGCCTTAATTTTTGTTGCTTCCTAAGGATTCACCGGAAAAATCTTTTGCTGGACCGGTTTGGCATCAAGATAAGTCGTTATTTCATGTTCGACGATTCTTGGATCAATTCTTGGCATTTCCTCGTAAGACCAGGAAAAAACGTTGCATAATTCCTTAAATAAATATGTATAGATCCGAATCTCCTCAGGGGAGCAATCCGCTCCAACGAAGACATTCTCCACGATGCCAGGGGTTCTGGAGATGTCAATAGGTATCGTTTCAATGATAGTTTCCATATTACCCTCGGCATAAACTGCATGCATAGCCAGAAGATTAATAGGCCAAGACCTATCTCCAGTCATAGTCAACACGTATACACCTGACTCTATTCTTCTTAACTCCAAGAGAAAATAAGATCTGTGATGGAGATCATCCTAGGGTCTATCTGGACCAGTCAATGCCTCTATAATTGCCTCGTCATAAGGAAAGACCAAGTCTAAAGAGTCTATAGTGGTGAGGGAATCTTGAGCCCAGATAGGCTCTAGAACCAGATCTAACTCCTGTGTGGGAGTCAGATCGGGGTCGACCAAAGCTTGCTAGACAATACTGTATGAAAATTCAGCTGCAAACAAGGGTATGGTCATGCCAGGATGCCTTGTACCTTCCATCAAAGTCGATGGGGAAGGAAGATTCCACATATCACTAACATAAGTCGTACGGAATGACAACACTTGAAAGATTTCAACCCTTGGTTGGTCGGGGACAACTGATATCATCTTGAAATCGCCAGTAGGAGGCGGGTAATCAAAAGTACCCATCAAAGGTGGGCACAAACCAACCCCCACATTGATGACATCAGGCTGAGATTTATCAATCATCGGGACTATGGATGCCCCCGATGAAGGGTCAGGCTGGGAGAAAGACAATTGATCAATGGTTACGATTTGGCCCTCGTGTGGAAACAACAATACCTGAAAAAATGTGGAAACCACTACATGCATAGCATAGGTCCAACTCCTTCCTAACAACAGGTTGTAGTCGAGAGGCACATTGACCACTTCAACTTTGACGCACACAGTCTTCCCTCCTAAATGCATGAGGAAAGAAGGAATGATTCGATGTGGTCTGAAAGAATGATCATCAAAAACAATAAGTAGAATTGGTGATGGAAACAAAATAGGTTGGCCAATGGCCTTCCAACATGTCAATGGCATCACATATGTCGAGGCAACCTCATCAACCACCATGCAAAAAATATTTGGTGTAAAATATTTTGTGGGATGAGCCACTACTATCTAAAACACAACGTGGTATGGGAGATGAGGTTTCAAGTCGCTCGTATCAAGCATGATCATTCCAGGATTATAGGTCTCAACAGATCCTAAGGAATCTAACATAGCCTTTCTTTGTGAAGGGTAGCTCTGGAGGAACTCCAAAGAAGACATTGAACAAGGGTTTTGTGACAAATACTCCACCATAGAGTAGTTCTGGGCAGCCCTCACGTTCAGATTATATGAAGATTTCTTGAACACCCCTTTTGGGATGCGTGTCATTGTTTCTCCCATTGTCTTCTCAATATGGAGAGGAACAGATGGGTTTACGACTTCCTTACCCTTTTCATCAGTTTCTGGAATTCTGTAATCGTGTGCCCTAATTTCTATGTGAGCGTCACCTTTCAACATATAAATGTTTGCGGCCGAGGGATTACTAGAAGACGAAGGGGGCTCTTGACTTCCCCATCCACACTCGAAGAGGCTCGATTCAATTTTTTCCCATGTGGAAATGGGTTCGTTAACACAACAGGCTATTGTTGTGCCAATAACTTTTGGGCTTCCACAAGCCGAGGGCACAGGTGAGTCAGATGGTATTCCATGCAAAGGTTACATAGATACTTTGACTTTATTTTCTTTGTGTTTCCCTTGCCAACATTGTTGGTGGGTTTCTTATCCCCCTTATTCTTCTTGTTTCGTTGATTTTTCTTTCTGTCAGGCTATTGGTTGGCCTTTGGGTTTGTTGACTACACATTGTGTACATCTGATGTCTGGGTAGGGGAAGCAACCGAACCTTGGTTTGGCTAGCCACTGTTTGCTATATCGAAAATTGTTGCAATTGATTCAACATATGATCAATGAGATTTGCTTGTGTTGAACCAACTATACCATCGACATGTGGTCCAGACTTGTGTCTGGCCTTATCAAGGATGGACCGTGGCACATCTAGAAAAACTTCGTAGAGTAAACCAGATTGAGAGAGTATCATTTCAAGCTATTGAGCTCTCATTATCACCTCTTCCTCTGAAAACACTCCTGAATTTGCAACATCCTTGGATAATCGAGGTACCAAATACTTAAGGAACCACTCCAGCAGGAAATATGGTGGGTCCGGTACTTTTATCAAAATATTTCAACGCTTCCATTCTCAATTGTGATCCGAGATATGATCGGCCTTTGTTTGCTCAAAGTTGGCCAGCAATTCGGTGTTGGCATCGTATATCACAGGTAGTTGGAAATGGTTCAGAAAAACCATCGCCAAATCGCTAAAGTAAGAGTATCTTGAGTGGTTGAGCTCAATGTACCATTTTGTGACAGTCCTAATGACAGTGTGTTGAAACAAATGCAACTTCATGGAGTCATCTCACAGAGATTTCAACGAGCAACATAGGTAAAAGGTGGTCACGTGATCACCTAGATCTTCGTTAGGATTACCTTTGAACTTCAGAATGTCCGAGGGAAACTTTGTTGGCATGGGAGGCCAACGCGGATCATGACAAATTGGGTCGTTTAACAACCTTGACAACTCTGGCAAATGTAACGTTGCTAGAAACGGTAGTTTGGGCTATTGACTATGCACAAGAAGAAAAGAGCCTGGAGTTTGACTGGCACCAGGCTGCCAGGAAAAGTTGGGTTGTTGGCCAGGGTTCTGGTAAATACCATGGCCTTGGACAATGAACAAATACTGTATTTGTTGGGAACTCATCGACTGATTCCCATAATTGGACGTTGAGGGTTGGGTGGGGATTGCTCCCTGCATTGTGTTCCAAAGATTCTGGAAAGGGTTGCCCACTACCGATCCGATGGGCATAGGTATTGAGATTTTCTCGGGGTTCCATTGACCATGGAAGGGGTTTCCCCCGGTCGACATCCCTGACGAGGGAACTGATCCCTGCCACAGATTCCAGATTCCTTGTGAGGAGAATACTCCTGTGTTTCCCCCCTATGTAGGAATAGTACCCTGCATAAGATTCTGTTGTCCAAAACTAGGGTTGCCCCCGGCCGAGACGACAGCTGAAGAGAAAGCGTTATTTCCAAACTCGTTGAACAAAGAGAATGACATTGAACCCACCGGCATGGTGCAGGAAGAAGGTCCTAGACTACCTACTCCGAACAAGCTATAGTTCATGTTCGGCCCGACGGGTTGCTGAGGAGAACCATCGAGCAAGGGGGACGAAGGAGGTATATGACCTCCGCCGTAAGGGATAACATTATAGGGGAATGAGGTGCCCCCCATGGACCCTTGCAAAGGAGTGATTGAGCTCCTTTCCCCCATACCCATGGTATGTAGGGTGGAGTAGGTGAGGAAAAAGTTCGTATCAAAGATGAGCATCCCATATGAAAATGGAGGGCCCGTCGCACTCTATGTGAACGATGCAGTGATCACCGCCATAGATGAAATCATACCACTGCCCGAAGTAGAGGCAGTCGAGATCATCATGGTCCGGACCAGAGAAGGTGGGTTAGGAGGAAAAATTCCCCCTGTGGTGGCAACCATTGAGGGAGTGTGAGGAATCCCAAACGAAGTAGCAACATTTGCTTCCAACGTTGCTTGCAGGACTATCTGATGCTCGTGATGTGTTTCCCTTGGAGGGGAAAGATGTATCAAAAGTGGCACCAACAAGTCAGTGATCGGAGGGATAAATAGTTAGTTCCTTCAGATACGAGTGTTTTCCTCTCGGAGCTGGCTCAAGCACAGTTTCCTGCGACCAGATCACCTCAAATGACCCTTTCTGGTCAAGTCTTCATCGTAATGGTGGTGATGGTGGCTCCAATGTAACCGACGGTAGGCCCAGAAGCCTTCGTGACCAACAGATCTCTTGATCTTCCACTATGTGAGAAGATCAATGACACAGTAATGATTTTACTAATGTTTGAAAACCAACACACACTAGAAAATCTCCTATGAGACAAATCAAGAAAACCACTATCTATTTGGAAGATTAGTTACGCCAGCCAACACTAGAGAAACTTACCGGTGCAAGTGCAACTCAAACACAGAAGCACCGTCTAGATATACTCTACAAAGAGTGGCCCGACGTCTGCCCTAGGTACCGCGGTATACCCCCGCAGTCACCTATGTAAGTCTCTAGAATAAAGGAAACTAGGTTTCCAGCTCGCGAACAGTCACCAGGCAGGTAGAGTCGACATTCGGGTGGATTGCAATGAGCAGGGTATCAAGCCCAAAACCTATCGAGGGTATTGAAAGTAAGTGGTTTGGAAGAAAACTGAGGAGCTCGAATGGATTCGAGATCCACGAAGATCCATAGGAAAATGCAACCGAAAATATCCCACGACAAGTCCTCTATATGCGTTCCCCACTATGCATGGTCCGACTTTGGAGGGGTTATCTCTGCTACCTTTCCCCACACGAACTCATGTTTATCCCCTGTATTAGAGGGGGGTCCCAGATAACTTTCATGTTTACTAGACTTTTTACACTCCCTAGCACTAATTCCAATGTTTGTTTGTAAGCCTTGACGAGTTTCCTCTCTAACCTAATTCAAGGCTCTGGCCTAGACTAGTTGATTGACCCTACATACATAAAGTCTAGTTGATTTTAAATTAGCATTAATTTTAAATGGCTTGTTTTAAGTCAAGGAAATGACAATGAAACTAGCGGTGTGTTTTGAGAGATGAAGAAGGAGAAATAAACAAAACTGAAAGAAACATTACTTCTATTTGACAAATCAATATTTGCAACTAACTCTTTACCAACTTTTCATAACTACTTTTTTTAAGATCTTTTAAAATAAAAATCTAAAACGGAATTTCGCTCGACTACGAGCTACTTAATTTTCTAAGCAATCAGTAAAGAAATTAAGAAAAAAACGCTTTTTCCTAACAAGCAAAATAATCAACCCAACTACTTAACCAAACAAAGAAATGAAATCTTTTATTTTTATTTTGAAATGCTTCAAACAAGAAAACTCGAAATAAATCTTTTTCCTTTTCTTTAAAGAAAGCCAAAGGGAAAAATTAAAAGACAAGACAAGACCGAAAAATGACCTCCGGCTCACTGCGGATCGCAGGGAGTCACTGAAGACACCAAATAGGCTGATCAAAGACTCACAGACTCGTCTAAATCCCTTTCAAAGAAAACACAAGAAATCTTTAAAACAATAAGAAAACTGACATCAAACCCAATCTACGACTATAACAACAGAGACATTGTACTTAATCAAGAAACCTTGACAAGTATGACTTCAATCAGGGAAGAGGTTGATTGCCTCTTCTTAAAGAAAAAATTATTGACACATGCACGCTATTGACACTTAAGCAGCCTGCGTATGTACACGGGTTGTCTACAAAGTAGGGCGCATATGTATGTGTGTAGACCCACTACAAGCTGCATAAACCTATGTAACTTCTCAGAAAAGAAAACAAACAGGTAGACAGACAGGGAAGGGAGAATTGGTATGGCACCAACAGGTGACTAGAATCCCTTAAAGACTCAATAGACTTACATAAACTCAAAAGGTAATAAAACCAATCAAACACCCCAAAAATATCCCCTAAAACCCTAGAGACTTCCCCAGTATGGTCGCTAGTTCTGTTATAGCGGGAAAACCCCCCTATGGACTACACTAGGGTTCAACATGTAGGCATATCTAACCATCTAAAATTATCCTACCTTTATAACTACCCCGAACATACCCCAAATTAATACATGAAAGACAAAGTGAAAAGATCAGGTAACTCTACCTTTTACTCCACATCCGGTGTCGATCCTCTCGCGTTTGATAGCTCTACTGACTACAAGCCTCCTCCCAAGGATGGTCTGCATTCAAAAACAAATAAATAAGAAAATACAAACATGCATCTCATATATAAATCATGTGTTAGATGTTAGAATAAAGCATAAATCAAATACAAACATTTGATACATCATATTTCGAGACAGGAAAAGTATTTCTTTTATTGATATCACAATGTTTACTTACAACAAGGTCGACGATTGCTCCATGAACCTGGAATGGGATCCTCTTCACCAAGCTCCAACTGCGCCTCCGCGTATCTTTCTCCTCTCAACCTCTCTCTAGGGAAATGGAATAGGATTATGATGGAGGAAAAAGGGAAAAATGGGAAATTCTGAGGCAAATCTCACAAGGTGGCTGCAATTATTTAGGGCAAGGAGGGGATGTGAAACGGGCAGAGTTTCAATATTCTTATGCTTTTCTTAGGAATGAGACCCCAACACCTCCTTTTATATGACAAAAGGATGGTTATTCGGTTGGGTGACGGGCTATAGGTGGTGGATCAGTTGGGAAACTACCCAATAGCCCGTAATCTCAACGAATTCCTTGCAACTTTTTAATTTTTGCAAATATATCCGGGTTGTAATGGTGCACTTAGCGTACGTACGCAGGTTGTATTGGTGCAACAAGCATGTGTACGCGAGAAGTAGTGGTGCAAGGTGCGTACATCTTCAAAAATAGTGTTTTTAAGAAGAGATACTCAATGATGGCTTGGCAAAAATAGCAAGTAAGAGGGCCAAATGCCAAATATGCATGTATGGAGCAATTTAGGGTTATAAAAATATATGACGAGCAAATAGTTGAGCAAGGAAATGATCATTTACATGATGAAATTTTTTAAACTATAGAGAGGGATGAATGAAAGATGTCCATGTCTATATTTGAAGAAGGCGACAATGACCCTGACTCGCAAGATAATGTTTCCCAAACACGAGTGTTTGTAAATAAATCCAAAAATAAAGATGATTTTGAGAAAGAAAAGGAAAGAATTAAGGAAAAAGATAAAGAAAAGGTGAATTATAAAGAGGCCAATAAAAATGTGACAAGTAACACTAGAAGCAAGAAGCAACACCTGGTGTCAAACCCTCCCCAAATGAAATACAATGTTGTAGAGGATTTGAGTAAGATGAGGATAACTCTTCCTTTTACAGAAGTGGTAAAGATCCCTCAACAAAGGGAAAATACTTTGATATTGTTGGATGATACATATGGAAGAATGGAGGTTGTTTTTATAAGTCGAAAAAAAATCCAGAACACATCAACTATCAAGTTGAGAGGTAAAGTCCTACCTTTTTGTATTTCAATTGAAGATCATGATGTTGCACTTCATAATTGTTTAGTTGACACTGGAATGACCAATAATATTATTCCATTGGTGGTCATGGAGGAATTGGGTATGAGCTACACCAAATATTATGAAACAGGTGAAATCATATATGCAATTGATTCCAGATAGGTGCCATCTTATGGGGAAATCAAATATTTTTATGCTTGGATCACGACGACTCCCCATATTATTATAGTTTTCAATATTGTTGTGGTAGATCTTCCTCTTGCATATGGAGTTGTCTTAGGAAGATATTGGTCATCTATGATTAGGGGGTGCATAAGGAATGATGGAAGCTGCATGATGCTTCCAGATAAAGAAGGGGTAATGATTAAGGTCTCTCGTGAACCCATGAGGTCGTTTTCCTTAAAAAATAAGGATAATGAACTAATGGAAGATTATTATTATAGACGTTGAAATTGGAAACTATGCTATCCTAGACATGGAGTAGATTGAAGACATGGAGAATCAAAAGCATGACTTTAAAGGTCATTGGAGGATTTCATTTGATGGAGCTCGCTCAAGTTTCGGGAGTGGAGTTGGAATTGTCCTTATAAACCCAGAAAAGATTGTGCATCCACATGCTATCAGACTTGAATTTGCATGCACCAATAATGAGGCAGAATATGAGGCTTTGATTCAAGGAAT